>PVJL010006145.1:0-96758 GCA_004026885.1 Lyroderma lyra
GAAAACAATTTCGGGGAGAGGAAAACAATTTCGGGGGGAGGAAAACAATTTCGGGGGGAAAACAATTTTGGGGGGAAACAATTTCAGGGAAAAACAATTTCGGGGGAAAACAATTTCGAGAGTCGGTTCTAAAGCATCGTGCAGAAGCCGACCAGTCAGAATGCCACAGTCCTACACAGCTGCCCACAACACTTGGAAATCTGAATTCTAATGTACTGATGACATCACAGAACCAAAATAATGTCCCATATTGTCTTACTCTGCTCTTTTTGTTTTCTTTAGAGCAGTCAGACCTGCTTTTAAAAGATGAATGCCGTAGATGGCTCAGATGTGGCTGACGTCCAGAAGGTAAGAGGGACTGAGCTAGAAGGAAAAACTAAAAGAAAAAAAAAAAGGTAGAAAAAGGTCCAAGATGATGTACATGTAACTCAAAAAGAGGCAAAAGAGAGTTGCAGTAAAAACACTAGGGGAGATTTTGAAGTTTATCTTTTTGTTATTGCTGGGAGGCCCCTCCTTGGGAGCTAAGGAAACTTCACTTGCTTTCTCTCCTGGGGACAGTCTTCCTGATACTCTTCTCCAGTGTAAGTGAGGTGGGATCCTGCAGGAAAAGAAGGTGGTTCCTTCCCAGAAAGAGTGAGTCAGGGATGAACTAGGAAACAGCACAATGGCATGTTCTAGAGAGCTCTGGCACCCAGGCCCAAAGGGCTAGCAGCAAAGGAACAGAATCTATGCCTAAGTATTAAGTAATACCTAAATAACCACTGTATCAGACAGTCTAGGAGAAGGCTAATTTGAAATAAAAATACCTCAGTTTCCTGGACCTTCATAACCATCTGCTGGCTGGCCTAGCAACTAGGGAGGATCACCTACCGGTGGACGTCTCTCTAACAAGAAAGGGGAAGGGCAGAAAGCAAGCCCACTGACCCGAACCGAACTCACCGCATGAACCTAAGGAAATTCTCACGGCTCTCACATGGAAACACGAAGTGACGGGAATTTGTAGACAGTACTGTACTCGCACGTGACCCTACGTCAAACGGACTCAAACACACAGAAAGCAGTACATGGTGAAGACGACATTTCCAATCTGTGGGGGAAAGATGGGTTGATCAACGATGGCACTGGGGACCACGAAGCCATTGGAAAAAATCAATTTGATCACTATCTCACATCTGATTCCAAATCAAATTAAAGCCTCTCAAAGATTTAAAAATTAAAAAATGTCTTACAGCAGACCCTCCGTTAACCAGAACTCAATCAAACAGCTGGAAAGAAAGAAAATCAAAGAAATAATACTACATTTATCTAGCAGGGTACTGGTTAACACAGAGTCTACTGTATTAATTTCTTCTTCTTCTTCTTTTTTTTGCCATTTGCCTGAGATTTTACTGGTTGGTTGAGTTCCAATTAACGGACAGTCCACTGTATTTAAAACATGAAAACATTAAAATAATAAAAGTACTAGAATAATATTTTTCAAACATTCTCACAATGGGAGGAGACCTAAAAAACATTTACCACATCTAACAACATAAAAACCAACAGTTCAAAGGGGGTGGCGTTTCCACCGTGAGCTTGGGCGCGGGGCAGGCAGCCAGCTAAGCAGGGACAGACAACCGTCCCGTGACCGACCCACCCACAGACTGCCACTGAGATCCTCCACCTTCTCTGATTACATTAGGGACTTGCTACTAATTCCATGCCACTGAGAACTCTCTCGGGAGAACTATGTACAGAGACGATGAAGAGCACTTGGACGACAAAGAGGGAGGGAACAAAAGAGGAGAAGCAGATGAAAACGGCATGGACCGTCCACCTTTACAGGCAAGGAGATAACGGAGAGCATTCTGGGAAAAAAGAAAGACCAGGACAATTTTTAACCATTTGAAAGTAAATATAAAAGCGGAGGGGCTTTGGCTCCTAGGAACTTGGCGATGTTTCTGACCTGCAAAATGGGTCTGCTGGGGACACACCCCTACAGGCCCCGGCAGCCCTGAATGCTGAGCGGCCTCGGTCCCAGTGGGAAGGGCCTCGTGGAAGCAGAAACCTGTCTTGAATCAGAAGGTCTGCTTGGCATTGGTGCCTTGACCCGATTCTCTGACCTCAATACTCAAAGCATGGTGCTCACACCCGCCCCAAGTGCGCATGGAAGAGCAAACTGCCTGAGATACATGCATTTCTCAGGCCGGGGACACCAACTAGGCTGGTCTCAGGCAGGAGACAAATGATAAAAAATTTCATCCCATTAACAGTTGTAGCATGGTACCTGAGGGGCAGTCCGGAAAGTATCCAAGCCATGTAATATGAAAAATAGAAGCATTTACAGCTGGACTTTTTCTGGACAGCCCTCACATTTTGTGTGTGTGTGTGTGTGTGTGTGTGTGTGTGTGTGTGTATAGGGGTGCCAAAAAAATGCATGCACATTTTAAGAGATGCTGTCTATGGATTACATAAATACTAATGGTGACCACTTTGAGCACCTCTTGTAACTGCAAAAGTCAAATGTGACTTGTATTCATCTTTTGTTATTGGTGTATATTGAGCATTACAATGTTAATACAGTTTTTTCCTTTCTTAACCCTTTTACTGCGCTAATTGATTTCGTTTTTTTTCAAAATGTGTCAAAAAGTCACAAAAAATAAAAAAGTTGGTATTTGACTATTTTATGCATTTACTAACAACCTTTTGAGCTGCTTTGTATAAATGACATTTTTATTTTAAGTTTTTGTCATATGGTAATAAATTTACCATTGTATTGAATTTTAGCAAAAACTACTCAAAACATACTAAGTGACATCAATTAGATTTAAGTGGAGATAAATTATAATCTAACGGCATTGATGACATAAAACATTTATTACAACATGTTATACAGTACAGCACACAAAACATCTTTATTGTTGACAGTGCAAGCCACAGGAAAGCATATTAAAACATCCTGTAAATGGAGAGAAGTCCTTGAAACACTGAATTACAAAGTTTCTTTGAGCTCATGGGGTAAGCTCAAGCGCTGCTGTCAGTGGATGGAGATATTCACTTGGATCTACCCGAATGTCGCAGCAGTAAGGGTTAAAATGTGTGTATACGTTTTTGGCAACCTCTGTACGTTATGCATGTGTGCGGTGTACATGGCATCCACACCTAAGTATGGCATACACATACTCTTTAGAGTAAACATGTTATTTGTAATAAATAAGTAAATAAACAAACCAGAATTATATCAGTTTCATTCCCTGAAACTCTACTACATTTCTGCCTCAGGGGAAAGAACTGTATTTATGGCTCATGCACTCAGGACCACAGGTGAGTGACACCCACGGGAAGCCCAAGGGACGTGAGGGCCATCCATCACATATATTACTGCCAAGAAAACAAATGAGCAAACAAACTGTTTAGTAAGGCAGTATTTCTCATAGTAGGATGTATTAAGTCAAACTTTTTAAATTTTTAAACACAATATATTTATTTAGTGTGCATTTAAGAAAATATAACCAGCATAGCAAAGTCACGAGTCTATGAACGCCACAGCTTCACACTGCCCTGCCCAACACAGTAGCCACTTGCCACATGAGGGTCTTGAGTACTTGAAATGGGACCGTCCAAACTGAGATGTGCTGTAAGTGTAAATTAAATACATACAGGATTCCAAAGCTTAGTAGGAAAACAAAAAATGAATGTAAGGTATCTCATTACATTTTTAAAAAGTGATTACATCTTGAAATAATAGGATATATTGGGTTAAATAAAAGATGTTATAATTAATTTCACCTGCTTATTTTTTCTTCTTTAATGTGACTACCAGAAAATTCCACATTTGCCTCACACTACCTTTATATAAAACAGTATTGACTTGGATGATGCCAAAAATACTACGTTAATTAAAAGAAAGTGAGCTGAGCTAAAATAAATAATAGTAAAATCAGCATAAAGATATCACAAATATCTTGAAACTGGACAGTTACTAACTGATGTTTTGGTAACACTACAAAGCATCCCTGAAAACAGAGCCCAGCTTTGGAACAGTTTCCGGCAAAGAGATCTAGTACTTGCGAGGTCGTTCAGTACAATGCCAGACAGGACCAATGAGAAAAAGTTTTCCTTATATTGACTGGAAATCTGTCAATCAGTATATTTCTCTCATGGACCTTAGTTCTGACTGATGAAACAAAATACAAACTTACTTTCTACGATCTACAACTAGCTGGTTTTAGGCTTTTGAGGCTTTAGTTTCAAGGCAAAAAAAAAAGGCTCTTGTGAAACACTGCAGCTTTGTAACTTAATAAACTTGAAAGGCCACGTTGTTGGAGGAAGATTCTTCCTGCAGGCCTCTCCCCATTGAAGAGCTCAAGCCAGCCACTATGTGGTTCAGTACACACTTTCTGATGATGGATAAAACAAACGGATACATCTCACAGGCACAGCGGGAATTAAAAATACATTCGTTCATCGCAACTTCAGATCTGGGATTGAGGAATCTTTGGATGATTTTTTTCTTCCGAATAAGTTTAGAGGAGGCAGGAATTCAGCACAGAGTTGAGTTCTGAGCCTCCCTGTGTCCAGATGAGCAGTTGGAAGGAAATCAAATACATTTTATCTAAGGTACAGGACTACCTTTCATCAAAAGATGATCATATACTCAGTCACAAACGATTATTGTAAAATCTTTATTAACCTAAGTGCATATAAAAATTGTGAATTCCTTATACAAAGCAGTATTTGACTTTTAAATTTCATTTGAAGCTTGGCCTGTTCACTTGGAATGTGATTACAGAGTAAATTAAAAAGTAATCACATGTGAATTCCATTTCCTCATGAATGTAATGACTTCAGGGGGCTGATTAATGTGAAGCAGCGCCCGTCCTAGCGCACGCACACCTTCCCAGGTGAGATAAGCAAGATAGCTGCTGCGGACTGATTTAATTTGCTTTTCCCGGGATTCCAGAGAGAACTCCTGCATATAAACACGTTTGGAGCATTCATTAGGGCTGAGGGTGTTCTTCCCTTTTTATCTGTCCAAGAACCACCTGCCAAACACCATCACTGCCAACTTCTGGTTACGCGCACTACCCAGGAGACAAGGTGCAACTCTGCTACCACTTTCCCACTACCCAAGTCTCAACCTCTCACTCTCTAGTTTTGCGGAAAATGCTTCCTATTTGAACGGGCTACTTCAAGAGAATCACAGAAAAAATGCATTTGCACTGGGGTAAAGCAAACAGATTGTCTCACAAGGAATAAGAGCTTATTAATAAGCTCCGGCAGTGCTACTGCAGACAATGAAATTTGAACTATAAATTTAAACCATGTGGAGTGCAAGATCATTAAAATATTTCCCTCGTGGGTAATGGGGAATGGAGAAGTCTAGGATATTTACTTCCTTTCAGCACATTCAAGTTAAGGCATTGTTTTCTAAAGGAGTCGTTGGAGGGATAATGCTCCTGTTAGCAATCATCACAGTGGATCTGGCAGAGGGACAAGGAAAGCCAGGTCATGACAGTTCTGTTGTGTTCATTCCTGTGACGCACCGCTCCATTGCGTAGGTTGATGAACTAATGTTAGAACAGCTGACATCATCATCTAGGACAAACTTAGAGACTTCGTGTCATAAAATTATTGTAAAGCACTAAATTCTTACTGTGTGTGCCACTCTCCAACATTACTTATTGGGTAGTAGTTCTGTTTTTTTCTTTTCTTTTTTTAAGTTCAGTGAGATACAATCAATTGATTTCGGTCTATGAATGAGCCATAACCAGCCTTTGGAGACAGTGGGAAGCAGCAAACTTTGGGAATCATTGGAGGTTGGGAGATCATCATCTCATTTTATTGCCATTTAAGTGGGGGCCCTCAGAAGGGAATGACTGTCCCAAATGTCCATTGTTCCTAGCTTTGAGCCAGGGGCAGGAAAAATAGTGGCAGAGAGAGAATTAAGGTCAGGAGAGTAAGATAGAAAAGACATAAAATCTACAGTTTCTCATAAGACTGGCCTTTGGATTTCTTTTAACTTTTTTGTTTTAACTTTTTGTTTTTAATATTCTATTTTCACCCCGAGGCATGTGGATTTCTAAAATTTCTAGTAGAAAGACTTATTTAAGTATAAATTAAAAAAAAAAAAAAGGCACACAAGATTGAGAAATCGCTGAGAATGGTGAGCAGGTACCGACGCTTCTCCCACAATGGGGCGCCGAGTAGAGATCGCCGTTCTGCGGTGTGACATCAGCGACGCCAGACGTAGGTGACTGAAAATGGGAAACATTATACAAAACACAAATAATCCCACTGCCTTCATGTGCGTAAAGGACACCGGTACGCCCTAACTGTACTAAAGATTTCACTCCGCACGCTGGTGTTCCATGTCTATGCAGGGAGAGCCCCTCACGGACACCCTGTGTGCTCTCCAGAGCGGCTGGGTGAGACAGGAAACACCTCGCGCGATGAAAAGTGGAAGAAGAAACGGGCCGTGTCTAACACAGACAGATGAGATGCGGCACCGCGGGCGGAAGGGCCTAGGCTCCACCCGGAGGACAGTGTTGGGTCCAGGCCACAGGGACAGAGCGACTGGACTGAGGGTGCTCGGGGGCTCTGTTACCCACAGAACAGAGTCAATCAAATCCCCGCCTCCAAAACAAAGACGGGTAGCGAAGTTCCCTTCTGATATCTCAGGGCCTGACATCTGACAGCCACCTGGTGAGCTACACGAATTCCATAAATTCTGAGCTACCAGGTTCTGTGGGCGGTTGTGGATAACCCCGAGTGGAATGCCACGCTCCCCAGCACGTCACAACCGAATCTCAGCTTCACTGCTCTCCAGGATCGATCACGGGAACTATGCTACACATTACCCAAATGACTTCCACAGAACAGAACTGTGTACGAAATGGGTCCAAGACAAGACAATTCAATCACGAAAGTGTGAAAATGATCTTCTACCCAGAATCCGGTCGGGACTTTAAGGTCAGCTTACGGAAGCACTAGTGTGTTTATTCTGGGATCAGAGTCCTTTGTTGCCTTTTGTAAAACAAGATGTCACTGAACTTTTAATTAGGTTCCAAAAAATGTGACCTGTGACAATAAAAGAATGGCCTATTTCAACGCTACATCATTTTTAATGGCACCTGCTGGAGAAGGGGCCAGCCTTTAAAACACTCGGACATGGCAGTGTGACACTTCAAATGTTGAGACTACTGATTCAGTTCTATTCTCTAATACTCCTTTCTTTACTCCTTTGTCCCTTTGCACATCCATCTATTCATGCATTCACTTGTTCACTCAACAGACCTCCCACATTTATTGCCCGATATTAGGGAGAGACCAGCAGCAACAGGAAACTGGTCCCTGTCTCCAAAAGAGCGAATTCAAGTCCAGCTGGGAAGACAGCCACTTACCTCACTTCGAACAGAACCACGTGGATTAGTGGTACTCAGCCAAAGCTGATGACCAGAGTCTCAGGCCCGGGTCTGCCCGTTCTCTCTAAGGCAGAGTTCACCTTCGGTGTAGTCACTTGGCTGCTGGCACTTCAAACACTTCATCACTTCGAGCAGCCCAGACGAGGCCAGCGCACCGTGGAAAATGTAACTCCCACTGGAGTCCGAAACCTCAACGTGGTCACCCCACAGTGGCCTCAGTCATTATTCTAAATTCTACATTGTGGACTTCCATTTCTGACACTAACCCTAACAGCGCCTTAAAGTCCCAACCAGGGACACGCACGGGAAGAGGGATGCTACACCAGGCAACCTGATGAAAATAACCATTTAACAACCCTCCAGAACTTTCCTTCTCCTCCCCTCCCCCCCCCCACACACACAAATTAAGGGCCATATGTAAGGAACAGAATCATTCATATTTACTTATTTTATTTATTTGGGGGGGGGGGAGCGGGGGTTAGTTCCCTGGCTGGGAATTGAACCCAGGCCGTGGCGTTGAGAGCGCCAAAGCCTAGCCCCTGTACCACCAGGGAGCCCCATATTTACTTATGTGAAACCAGTATCTGACACCTGCAATATTGAATGCCACGGACTAGAGGGAAATTTATTGTATTACTCACTCTATTTTGCATATGTTTGAAATAGGCCATAATAATTTTGGGAACAGTCAATACTAACGCACACCTGGTCTACAATATCTGGAGATGACCCTAACCTCCAGCAAAAACCTAACTAGACCACAATGAAACTTCTTTTGGATCCCTGGGGAGAAAAATGAAGGGCTTTCGAAAGCCTGGACCTGCGTTACGTTAGCCTAGCATGAGCATTGCAGCCATCAAATCCACTCTTGCAGTCAGTCGTTTATTACAAAACATGGCTGCCTGTCCCAGGACCAACCTCCTACGTCCCCATCTAATATTCTCATGACAGAGAGGAGAAAAATAATCTTTGAAATTTCTGTAGTCAGTTCACAGGGTGTTAGGGTTTCTAATCCATCGATTTACTCCACAAAAGTGACCAGAGCACTACAGTGCTGTAGTGGGAAGCACATCTTTCCAGAGGAAAATCCCTGAATTTCAGTCAAAACTTTGCCACCAAGTACTTTTGTGCCTTTAAGGACCTCACTCGACTTTTCTGGACCACAATTTACTTACAAGGAAAGTCAAGGCGTTGGACCAAGGAGCTACGAGGGTGGACTTCTGTCCCTTACGGCCTGCAGTCCATGGATACAGTTAACATGGAAGTATCTCGAGGCTGCACTTCCAGTGGCGATCAGCAATACTCCCTTCACTTTATGTGCCTCAGTTAAGGCACGAGAGACCCCCTAAGCCACCTCGTAAAGAGAAGGGACATTGTGCTGCCCAAGCACATGCTCTGTGTCGCAGCACGTGGTCAGATGCCAGTCGGCACTCATTCACTCACAGTCGTCCATGAGACACCACTTCTAAAGAGGAGCTGTGGTTGCCTGAGTGCAGGCATACAGTTAATTTAGGATAAGCCTGCTATAAAATTATAATCCAAGCAATCACAACAGGTGTCACTGTAGTCAGAACATATTTTCCCACAAATGATCATCAGTTTATTTATTCTTAAATAGGGGATGGTCCCTCCCGACCCGGCATCAAACTGCTGAACTCTGATTATCATCCGAAGGTAAGAAGAGGCACCTCTGGGATCTTCAGAGAGCGTTTTATGTACCCCTGCCTTCAGGTAGGTACGTGTGGGACCAGACCAGCCTTGAGGCACCTTTCCGGGTAATTGTTAAGGTTACTCACAGAATACTCTACTTTTTCCCTGACCTCCGACCATAGTTATATTTTCATTTATAAATATGGAGTTTAGAAGTTAAGTGATAGAAGAATTGAGTGATAGAAAAATAAGAATTTAAAAACAGCTCCAGTAGAGCCACACGCACATGCACATGCACACACGCACACGCACACCCCCCCCACACACACACACAGAGCAAAACTACTGAAAACTGAGTAAGTTCTGTGGAGTACACTGAAGACAGTTCCTCATTTTGGTACCATAATACAGTTACACAAGATGCCAACGTTAGAGAGGCTGTGTGAAGTGTGCGCGAGTCCTCCCTGAACATTTCTTTTGCAACTCCTGTGAATCCACAATTATTCAAAAGACAAAGTTAACACAATGATAACCTCCAAATGGTAAAAAACCCATACATTTAAAAACGAGATTCAAAAAGGAACCAGGAAAATTGAAACGTTGTGTAACGAGAGGGTTCATCCTTAATGAATATCTTTCCTTCGAAAAGAATTCATGATAATAAAATTAACATCTTTCATGGAGGTATAATAATATTCACTCCAAGAGACAAAGACTATCTCTCTAAAAGTATATAAAAGACCTGAGATGAACTTCCCACCCCCAGATCACGCTGAGAGTCACTGCTGAAAGCACTATCATGAAACCAACAGTTTTGACAAGGAAGATCTCAGTGATGCGCCTGTGTCTGCAGATACACAGCGCTTTGCAGCTACATCGTAACTGCTATCTCTTCGGCATGTCTGCCCACTGGGACTGGGGGGCAGGGATATAAGTATATACAAAGACACACTGATATGCACAGATCACTCGCAAAATACTGGCTTTAGGAAAACACTGCAATGGAAATGACAGCGCTATATCCACGAAAGGTGAAGCGAATTAACAAATAAGCAAGAAGGGGACCAACAACCGAAACACACACACACACACACACACACAAATGGGCAAAGGAATGAAGATGCATTTTAAAGAAGAGCACTTACAAAGAGCCACCAGGAATTACAGGCTGCTCAGTTTCACCAGAGTCAGGAAATCTTCAGTTGACAAAACAATGAGAAATGATGTATACTTATCCGGTTGATAAAAATGAAAATAAGTGGAAATATCTACTCCTGGTGGGAGATATTTCCCAGAGGAATGGGTATTCTGATTCATGCTAGGTTAAAATGTGAATTCTTAAGTATTTTTGAAGTACAGTCTGAAATTTACTAAGACTAAAAATAGTACATTTTCAAGCCAGACAGAAAAAAACCAAGAACCATATGACTTCACTCATATGCGGAATATAAAACTGAAAGCAACAAACAAACAAACAAACAAACAAACAAATGAACAAAAAACTCATGGACACAATCAACAGTTTAAAGGTTATTTGGGGGTAAGGGCAGGAGAGGGCGGGAGAGGAGGGAGGAGGAGCCAAGTTTATGGTGAACACACAATGCAACACACAGACGATGCGCTGTAGAATTGTACACCTGGAAACTATGTGACTCTTAATAACCAATGTCACTCCAGTAAGTATAACAATAAAAATATTTTTATAAAAATAGTATATTTTCTTAAATCCAGTATTCCAATGTTGGGCAAGCTATCTCATTAAAAACATACATTATGCATCCATTGTATCTCAATAAAAACATACGAATAGTGACACAACGAAACCAAACAACGCAGTGCCTGGACACAAGTGAAATACCACCAGCCGAAGAATAGTTATTAAACAATGTGCCAGCCACATCATTTAATAGAAGGAATTATAGCTTTTCAGTGGCCTTGAAGGGATTTCCACAAATCATTACTGAAAGGAAAGAGAGTAAATAAAATTCCATTTTTTTTTTGTAAAACAAAGACAAAAACAAAAGTTCCCTCCCGATACGTGTAAGTTAATACCTGTACATACATCCCAACATGTGTTATTAAAGAGATACATTAGCATGGTGAAAAACACGGAGGCACAATGGTAGGTCAGGACTTCGCAGGTGTTTTCACACCTGGGCACGAACACACAATGCCCAAAAGGGCTGAGACATGCACAGCCCGCGGTCAGCGGCCCAAGCCCTCGGCCTAGAGTCAGTCCTTGCGCACAGGAGCGGCACAGCCCTAACAGAGCCTGCTTCTGGAGGGGGGACCTAGAAGGGAAGAGGTGGGGGGACAGCGGAGGGTGGCTGGGGACAGCTAGCACAGGGAGGAAGAGGACAGAGCAGAACAGCACGGAACGGAAATGGGGCGGGAACGGACTGCATGCAGAGAAACACGCACACACACTTACACGTGTGTGCGCCTAGGTTTACGTGTGTGCACGTGCGGACGTGCACTGCAAGATCATAGCCATGCATTTTCCGAACGTGAAATTATGTTTTGAAAATGTATGTTATGCCTCAAAAATTACACTTTTAAAAACTGGGTCCGAGAATGTCCTCCTCGGATCTCTTGCTGCTGTAAAAATCAAGAGGACACAGTATTCCTGTGATAGAAAAGCCGTGCCCCGACATGTCTCAGGT
This sequence comes from Lyroderma lyra, assembly GCA_004026885.1. Classification (NCBI taxonomy): domain Eukaryota; kingdom Metazoa; phylum Chordata; class Mammalia; order Chiroptera; family Megadermatidae; genus Lyroderma; species Lyroderma lyra. The sequence goes on from PVJL010006145.1 coordinate 11,717, forward strand.
GAAGTGTCCCATGTGTCTGACTTCGGAAGGAAGCGGCTCCTTCAGGCTGCAGAGTTACTAGAGTCTGCAGATGGCCAGCTGGCAAATCTGGACGGAGGGTGAGGGTCCCAGCAGGCCATGACCGGCTGCCATAAGGACAGTCTTTTTTCCTTCTGTTTTGGCTTATGCTAGAAAAACAACACAAGATTATACACTAAACCTAATCCGTTATTGCTAAGCTTTTTAAGGGATAAAGGAGGAAGGGCTGAACCAACATGAATTCATCAATTGTGCCATGATTAGCATAATTCTCTAAAGGAATGCAGAGCAGGTAGGCATGTCTGCCATTCCATTACGCTGTTTAAGGAAAATGCAGACTCAGTTAGCATTTCTAAGTGGACGGCCAAGTTCTGTAGTGTGGTTACTGAATGTACATGTACAATAAAAGAAGTTATCTTTTAAAAATCTCCACACCATACACTTTTGTTAATTTAATTCGGAGTCAACTGTAGCTTTTATACTCCACTTCTGTTGCAATTACTGTTCTCGTTTAGTTTCACATATATTTTCATTATTTCATTGAAACCTTTACCTCAGTGAAGAGGAAGAATAGAGTTTCCTCACTAGATCAACCTCAAAGGAATATCTGTGTGTGCCAAGACACACACACACACACACACACACACACACACACAACCACACAACCACACCATACATGGGCTTGGGGGGCTGGAAAAAAATTGGAAAAAAAAAACCCCAGAACACACCTAGGAAAACCAGATCGACTTCCTTGTTCAGCAAAGTGCGATGCCAAGTATTTTAGATAATAAGTACATATGAGTGTGAGTGTGTGAGAGCATGTGTGTACACCAATAAATATTTAGAAATAAAGCAAAAAGGAAAAGCAATTTAATAATATAACACCTTAGAGAATCTGGGAAAGCGATGGGATGTATCCACATGTAAGTTCCAGTCACTGCCCCTCACTTTTAAAAAGGGGTTTCTGATGTAATGTTTTCGTGGCCGGAAGGTGAGACCACATGAAAAATGGTAGGCGTGTAAAATACGCACAAGTACGTCAGCTGGTGCAGGTCGGGCCGCGGGGGCAGCCTCTAGAACAGAGGCTGCGTTCCTTTTGCAGATACGGTTGATGTTTTCTGGGCACAATTTACAGTGCATTATCTCACTAGAGTAAACTGCACATCCAGAAAAGGCTGGGCACCAGAAAGAAAAACGTGTGTGAGACGAGAGTCTAGATGTCCACAAACACTGAGGCCACCGCGCAGACCCGGTAAGAACTTGCCGATGATGTTCTCACTAGAAACACGTTACCTGCACCACCTTGCCACATTCTAGTTTCAATCTGCCATGTTAAATGTGTTTACGCTTAATCTGTGTACCTGAACTGCTGACAAAGCCAAGCGTGACATGTCATACTGATGGTGTGTTAAGCTGAAGAAATTCAAACTGCCGCAGGCAAAAGCTTAACCTTATGAAACATTTTAATCCCATTTTTATTGGAGAATCTTATTAAGAGATACAGGTTTTCAGAACTTGACAAATTTTCTTTAGCCTTTGCCAGGTCTGAGGTGAGCAAAGTGTACTCTAAAAAATCACCTACCCCAAACTGTAAACTCATCTTCAGAAATTAGATGTTGCCATTTAAGCATCTTATAAAAGTCAAACTTGGCTAAGGTAGAAAAGCTGAACATCCTAAATGCCTACATTATGGGAAGAAACTTTAGGCCAGCAGCCAATTTGGTGAGTACATATTTAAGATGAAGTTTAGCTCCTTTTCTGTATGTCATGTGTTAAGAAAAAAACTCATTCTTCTATATACAATATATTTCTTTGCAATCTCTGTTGAGAAACAGTCCTCTATCTTTTCAAAGCATTGGTTATTATTTTCCATAAAAACTTGGTTTCTCAAGAGCATGAGTCCATGTTTGTGGAGCATAAAAGAATAGCTTTAAGAATATAAAAGAACATAATCTCTAGGGAAGGCCATGGATTTCTGTGTGGGCAAAAGTTTTAGACCTTTCTTTTAGCCGAACGACATGAGAGAGCCATTTAGCTCTAAGTTTCCATGACAAGCTGTGGCGTGGAGATAGCATTCATTCACTCACTTGGTAAATGTTAAGAGAACATGAGCAATATTTCAGGTACAGAGCGAGGTGGCAGTAAGGTGACAGCGAACACACTGATTCTGCCTTTAAGGAAATTTGTGATCTTCTGCTTTCCATCTATTTCAACTCAGAGACAAAGAATGTTTATCAAATATGCTGGGATGCTTACAGTAAAGCATTCTAGGTAGAGCATTCAAAATTCAAAATAGGACTTAAAATACAAATGCTAAAACATTTCTATCCAGCTTATTCAGGCCTTATGAACCTAGTGATTAAAAAATTTTAAAACATGTTATTTCAGCCATACTGTAGCCAGGTTGCAAAAAAAAAAAAAAGTTGGTCGATTACGAAACCACAGTTAGTAATACTATCCCACCCAAAACAGTGCCCTTTAGTGAGCATTTACACCCCATACAAGTGGCTAGGGACCTGAAGATACATTGGAACCCGTGATGACCACCCCCAGCTCTTCCTCCTCCATTCTCTCACATACTGTATATAATGTGCTCCCATGTATAATGCGCACTCACGTTTTTGGCTCAAACTTTCGGGGGAAAAATAGTTCACGTTAATTTTTTAATTCAAATTTTTATTTGTTTATATTTAGGAACTTCTTTTTCACATAATGAAGGAATTCTAGCATTTATCTTTTAACATATTATGGTATAAGAAATTTTATGTAACAAATGATTACAAAACACAAGAACAGATACAAGGTACAAGGCATTTTATATATAAAATTTTTTATATTAAAGAAAAGGTGATTATCATATTCCAGGGTATTATTTTGCATACGGATATTGCTACTGATTTCTAGAGTGATACTTTAAACTCATAAACATAAATAAAAGAATTAAAAACATTTATATAGATACAAAATTAGTACTGCCCACATATACTACACATCCTTATTTTTCCCTCACAAATTTGGGCCCCCAAAAGTGAGCATTACACACGGCAAAATGCAGCAACTAACTCTAGGTTAGTCCAAGCAATCCACCCCCGCCCCCACCCCAGCCTTGGGCTTTGCTGAGTCCTAGTAGGAATTCAATTCCTTCTGCAAGGGATTGCTTTAGGAAGGGTCTGTGACCAAGTTGTGGAAAATCAGGAAAAAGTAAGGGCAGGTCTGTTAAGTGTGGCTTTCACAGGAGTCCCTTCACTCTCTAAAAAGGGGTAGAACCTAAACACAGCCTGTTTCTTGGTCTCTTAGAAAAGCTTTACTGTTCAGGATTGTTCCGCCTCTCTTCTCCCTTAAATCTGCTTTGAATCTGCACACTTCCCCTCTCAATCAGGTTTTTCTCGCATGGTCCTGTCTTGTCGCCTGCCCCGGTAGATTTCCTTTCCTCTATGCTGCAGAACAACCGTGTTTATTTTTCCAAACTGAATAATTGCACCCCTGGCCTTCTGCACACTTGACCATAGCTCCTTTCTAACACATGACATGTGAGGAAGCAGATGTAAACCAGGATTTTTATTGAAGGCATCATCAAGGAATGATTCCTACTTTCTGCAAACACATCCCCTCGCGAATCCATTACCTGACTGTGATCACCTAACTGGCACGTGAAAATGTCTCAGAGTACCAGGGACGGAAGGAAAACAAAGACAGGATGAAAAGACCATCCTGAGCGAGCATGTCTTAGCCATATTCACTATCTTAAGTTATTCGCTGGAAGCATTTAAAATACAAAGATTTGTAGAGCTGACAGTGGGATGGTTCATGTAATCCAGGGGTCTGGCCACACAAGTCTGTGGAGCACAGAGGTTGTGCAGGGTTGCCTTACCGATTGGGAGGTTCAGAAACTGGCTGTGGCGGGAGAGATGGCACGGACAGGAGGCAGACCCCACCCTCACTACAAACAGGAGAGCAAAGACTGGGTGTGTATCGCTTGTATTGGACAAGTTCACGTTAGGTCTTATTTGAAAAAGAATTGTACCATGAAATTAAAAAAAAAAGCAAACAACCAAAAATTGTATTTAATCACCTCATTTTCTTAAGGATGAAACAGCTCCTGAATTGCAGGCCTGGACTGAATCTCAATCCAGGGTCCCTTTCACTTCACCAGGCTGCCTCTCCTAACTTGATTGTCCACAGAGAGAATTTAAAAAAAAAGCATAGTATTTGACGCTTGAGTTGTTAAACTGCATATAAAGATCTAAGTTGTGTTTATCAGAATTTTAGAATTCTCAAGAACCTGCCTGAACTCTCACAGCTTCTAAAAAGCAACGCTAGTGTCCAATATGGACAGAAGAAGCAAGAAATAGCTGCCTACCCCCTCATTGAAACTTCAACGAGTCTATCTAGTAAATGTCTGCAATGGGCTATTTAATTAAAAAGAGCAGTTCTAGTAATCATCGTGGTTGACAACATTTAGAATCACAATATTTAATTAATAAAAATAAATGAATAACATTTAAAGGTTATTCTGCAATACTTCTCTTCAATTTGCATACATACACAATGCCTGGACTTCATAATATAAATTTTTCAATAATCTCTGATACACATTTAAAGACTTGCCAATTAAAAAGAATAAGTTTTGGAGTAATTTTGAATCTATTTTTCTTAAGTGACTCTTTAAAGGTCTAATCAATTTCTGTGACAAATAAAGAAATACACTCCAAGTATTTGGTGTGTGTAATCATAGCAAAACGAACATGTACCGTATCAAGCTCTTCTCCGTAAATCAAGATGGCAATCAGAAATTATCTTCCATGTGTGATCCAGTGACAGAGAGGAGTCAGGATTAAAACTGTATTTTAGAATGCCAACTGAAAGCTTTGACCAGTAAAGGAAAGAAATGCTGGCCAGTTCCCCATGATATCACCTGCCATATTGGATTTTTATACATTTCAAAACCAAAAGAGATTTTATCTATAAACTACGGACAGCTAGAAAGCTTGAGTAATCTGAGAAGACATTCCTAAAAGACCTCTCTAGGACAGCTACATAAAATTCTTTATAAGAATAAAATCTGTTTGTTTGTTAATCTTATAATTCAGAGATAAGACAGACACTAATCCAAGTAAGATTTACCACTAAAATCCAAGTTCAATGAAAAGCTAAAATCCTGAACACCATTTCATTTTGCCACATGACTTAAGTTCTTTTGAACAGTGTTAGGTCAGCTTCTATTTTCCCATTGCGGGTAAAATACAACATTTCCGTGTCCCGAATGCACTGGAGTCACAGGCAAAAACGTGCGTAAAGCATTTATAAAACCACTCAATGTACAAGCGGAAACGCACTGACTGATCAGAGCACGTTTACTACCCACTAATCCTATGGCGCATACTTAACAAGGCTGGTTGGACAGATAATCCAGACAAACGCAGGATTCTACGACACAAAGCATTTTTGAATGTCTTAAGGTATCACCTAAGCCACAAGCAGAATTGATTTTTCCAGACGTGTTCCAGTGTCTGCTCACCCCTTTCCTGCTACCAACTGTCATCTCACTCCCCTGATAAAAACTCCTGACAGGTTTTGCAGGGTCCTCTACGCCTTTCCCATTCCAAACAGCTGCCTTGCCTTCCTGGCAGAAACTCCGTGACATCTGGAGACTCAGGGTGGCTACTGCTCTGCTAGACACATTCCGTGTTATCCAGTGACCCAGTTCTGCACGCACAGAATCAGCGACAGAGGGCCAGGTGTGAAAGCTTCGTCGGCTAAGCAGGTATCAGTTCAAGTAACACCCACGTCGACACCTCAAAATCCAGAATGGTTTCTTTTCAAGCGCAGCTCTGTCTGTAAGATGGTACAGAATACAGCAACGCCACGATTCGGAAAGCACGACCCACGCGGTGCTTCCCAAGTCTCTGCCCAGGGACTGAGAACAAAGCCAAACCCCTGACTCGGACACAGAATTTCTGCTTCACGGTCTAATCGCATGGTTTTTCGTTGTGTTGTGCTGTGTTGTGTTGTGGGGTTTTTTCCTCTAGATTTAAAAACAAAAACTTCTGTGTTAGATGCAAATGGAGGAGTTGAAAACAAACCATAAATCATTTTCTTTGAGCTCATGGCCCACATCCAACCACCAGTTGCACTCTGGACTACTTCCTAAGGACCCTAAGGATGTCCCGTCTACTGTACTACCGAGTTTTAAAACCTGTTTCCCTATATCCACTCTTCCCAACATTTCAACCTGTTCTCCATAAGCAGAGTGATGTTTTTAAGAAGTGCATCCTGGGTCGTGTCATCTCCACTATTCTCTGCCTACATCCCATGATTCCTCGGTGAATGAAACCCCTACTCGTCTGCTTGGACCCCCAAACCTCGCATGACCCTGGCCCCAGCTTCTCTCTCCAGCTCTGCTATGAGCTTCCTGCCCTCTCACTCAGCACACCCCAGCCACACGGGACCCCCTTCCATTACCGACCACCTCCAGCTCCTCCCGGGCCTCGGTCTCCGTCCTCCCTGTCTGGTTCTCTCATCCCCATGGATGTGTCACTTCCTAAGAGACTGAGTCTTCGGTGGACTGAACTACATTACGTTCCCTTTCGTGTCTCTCATGGGATCAGGTAATTTGTCTTCGTGGCAGTTTTTACAACCGTGTTTAATGGACACATTAAGTTAAACATTAAAGAGGTAAGATAGTGCCATTCCCCTCATAAGATTTTCAAAAACATAGATTTTCAAAAATATTATGGTAATATGTAATGAGTTCATTACTGACATTTAAATACTGTTTTAAACATTCCTTGGTTTTGATTTCTGTTACAGTAATTGTTAATAGGTAGAACCATACTAACAAAAACCCATTGGGTCTTCAATAATTTTTAAGAATATGAAGGGTCCTGAGACCAAAAAATTTAAGGGCCACTCTATAAGAAGTTATATTCTAGCTTTAGAAAAAAATGAGATGTTATGTTATATTATACTCAGAATTAAATTGTTTAGAAATACTTATTTAAAATTTTATTTAAATACACTTTATGTGAGCAAGAATGCTTTCATGTAACATTGCTAATTTGGAAAGAAATACTCAAGTCTTATCTACTGCTAAGTAAATTTTAACAGGATCAGTTAGGTTAGGTCACAGGCAATGTGTTCATCTTAACAGAGTTGATAAGAAAACACAACTGCCTATGACAAACATAGTTTAAAGCTTTAAGTGAACAGCTTTCTCCTTTATGAGCAGTCTAACAAATGTCACCTTTAATAACAAACACATACCGCCTCAAGCTTTCGAGGCAAAGATGCTTGACAATCACAGTGAAAACAAACCTTTGATATCACAGAGAAGTCTTCAACAGTAGGGGCAATTTTGCGATGACCGGATAGAAAGCACGTGTTCAAGAGTAACTGCTGTGATCATTCCTGTAATAACACCAGTCCTGTATGTGGTACTGTTTGGAGTTTTATGATTTTTAATGCACTCAATCTTCAGAGCAAACTTAGTCACCGTCATCAGGTAACGTAAAGTATACATAACTCGCCCCAGGTCCCATCGCCGAGTGGAAAGAAGTGGGATTTGAATCCTGGGCCTGAGCTCTAAATGCTACATGGCCTTTCTAATCCTTCTTCTAAACAAAGCGAAGAGCTAGCTCCTCCCAGGAGTTCCCCGAATGCTCATTCCTACAGCTCCTTAAAAAGGCTCTCCTGAATCCTGAAACCAGCAACCCGGTTTTACCATACAGCAAGTCCTCACTCAACGCCTCAGCATCTTCTGAGACGGTCATGAAACAGCACATACAACCCAACCAGCTTTACCACGGGCTAACTGACATAAACAAGAGTTAAGTGCAAGTCATCGATGTTATAACAAAACCACGTGGGATGAAATAACGTTATTTGAGGACCTGCTATAATTTTAATCAAAACTGAATCAAAGAATTTGGAGGTCCATGTTGTTCATTTATCTAGGGTCTATCTACCCACTTTGCTGGGATTTTGTTCAACAAACAACGATCTAATTTTCCTGTTATATCCGGTTTCTCTCCTTGCAGGTGTCACTGCTCCTGACCATTTTTCTGGCAACGCTGGGTTTCTGCCCATTTGTGGTCCTTTCGGTGGGCATTCAATATCAAGTATTAATTTTCCTCACCCATGCGACTATTAGAAAGCTAATCCTGTGAAACTGTTGCTTCTTTAATGGTCCTATAATTTGTTCAATATCTACTTCATCTGTGCGTAAGAAGACACTGTAAATAGCCAGGAGTTGGAGTCTCTAAGTAATTCAAAGAAAATCCTCCCCGAAATCAGTGCATTTAAGTTAAACAGTATGTACTTTGCAGCCTTGAAATGAGTTATTTGGCCTGACAGCCTCCTGATTAAAACAGCAAACTCTGCAGTGAGTAAGGAACCTTGAAAGTCATCAAAATTTGAGGGAAAATACCACTTAAAATACACTTAAACAGATGGAGGACTTTCAGATCACGTGACAGAATGTTTTTATTTTCTTTGTTGAAATATCCTTGTAGGTGACACCTGCACGGTCCTTGCTGACTCTGTGGAAAACCATCTATGTGTTTCTGCTCATGGCTCGGTCCCCTGCACTCCGTGCTTCTGCGTTCCCCGAGTGGCTACTGAACGTGACACCTCCAGGTCGCTCGTGTGAAGGTCCCTTCCAAGACCCTGCATCTCAAGCCTGTCCAACCGGCGGCCCGCGGGCCACATGCCGCCCGGGATGTCTTTGAACAGAGCCCGACACACACTCATAAACTTCCTTAAAACATCATGAGATTGTTTTTGTGGCTTTTTTTTTTAAAGCTCATCAGCTATCATTAGTGTCAGTGTATTTTTTGTGTGACCCAGGGACAGCCTTGCTATATCTAATTGTGTAGTTGGAATTCTGTAGGTGTTATCTATAGAGAGCCTCAAAAATTGAAATCACATAAACACTACATTCTACCAAACCTGGATGGACCTGAGTTTTAAGCGTATCAGTGAACTTTCAGTTAGTGAATCTCTCTATTCATACATTCGTCTCCCTGTCCTCGTACCCAGGGAAAATCCCTTGGAGTGACTCACGGACATCAGTCCCTTGGCTACAAAAGCTTATTTCAGCAAGAAAATGGGAAAGGATAGCAAGTCAGGAGAGGTGATGAACATGAATTTTAAAACGACATGTATGTCCAGGAGTGATTATATTAAAAAATGAGGTAAATCCACATCAGAAACAAAGTGGATGCTTTTGGCCTTCGTTGGGCCTGAACAATTTAAAAACAATCTCAAATCTGGGGGATTTCACAGAAAAATCTGATTGTCAAGTTTCTTGAAAAACTGGGTCTGGCCAAATTGGGTATAAACGCTGTGGCCCGCACAGATTTACTCCCCCTGCCCCTCATGTATTTGCAGGGCCTGGTTGCCGTTCCCTCCCAAGCATGTGGGTTTGTCAACCTCAATTTATCTGAAATCCAAGCAATACCATTGCTTGGCCAATTGATAGAAGAGCATCCACAGTATACTTGAACATTCATTTTAAAGGAGCTCTATGATAAATCGTAAGACAAATTCAAACAGCACATAGTTGTTTAGCATGGTAGGCAATCTTTTTTTAAAATCCAGCGGGGAAAGTAAAAATACAAATTTCTCGATCCGAGTCAGATTTCCGTTTAAATAAAACGACATCTCTGGCCACATGGAAGTACAACTTCGGTAGCAAATGCCATGTTAATGGTCCAGCTAACAGGAGGACACGGCCATAGTACTTGCTCCGATCCAAGGACAGAGGCATCAAAAATCTTGTTTTCCGGGCCAGAGCACAGACGAGGGAAGCAGAGATTAAACATTTAGAGCTGGCGCGCTCTTCGCAGCAGTATTAGGAAAGAAAAGCCACCGTGGATGTCATGTCTATCTAGCTACATCCAGGCTGTCGGGATCCCGAGTAATATCGAGTCACCCAATACCATTAGAGCAACTCGTGTGATTGTTGTACTACATTCACAGCATGTGGCGCGCGGCTCCTGGCTGCTGTGAACGGGGTGGGCTAGGGACATGAATTAACAATAACACATGTGGTATGATGGCTCCGTAGTGCCGAGAGCATTTAGCCAGACTCATTATTCTTAATGGACCCTCACGGCTCCTGTGCATTCAGCTGGTTCCAAATGCTAAATGGGAAGCAAAATACCTCCTCCCAGTGTTCCTGAGTAAGCGCTCCACCTCGCTTTCCTGCTTTGCCGTCAGCTTCCTCAGGACTCATCATCACCGACAGACCGCTCCACTCGCAGAACTTTCCTTGTTTTGTTTTGTTTTGAGCAAGCAGAAGAACGCTTAAGAGCAGGCTGCCAGGGCTCTGGGCAGGAGAAAAATAACTTCACCAGGAGAGCAGCTGTTCAATATAAAAGGAAAGCTGGACTGCCCGCCTCCCCCACCGTCATGGGCAACTGCCAGGGTCCCCCCCGCCCCCAGGAACGCCAGCCTCCACCTTGCTCCCTGCCATCGACTCTCCATTCAGCAGCTACAGCCGCCTGCGAACATCTCAGGTCCTCTCACCTCACTCCTCAGGGCCTTCGAGATGTACTCGGAATCAAATGCAAACTTCTGGCCAGTGCCCACCGGGTCCCTCAGGACCTGGCTGCCTGCTCTCCCCGGCCACTGCCTTTACACCACTCTCCTTCCGAAACCCGGGACACGCCAAATCGCTGCCAGCCCCTCAGTCTGCAATACCCTCCCCACGGATCTGGGTTTTCAAACGCGTCCTTCTCCTCCAGACCTTCGCTTATGCCCCTTCTCAGACTGCCCCACCCAGGGCAGCGTGTCCGTTCTCGCCCTGCACTGTCACGTCGCCCTTTCCAAGTGTGCTCGCTGCATTCAGTGTGCGATCGCTTTCTTTCTCATGTGCTGTATCGCTGTCTCTACACAAACGTGCGCGCGCACACAGCACAGAAGTTCACGTTCCACAGGACCGACGCCCGTCTCTCCTCCCAGCACCGAGAACAGAATCCAAAAGGCAGAAAGTGCTCAAACGAATCTGGCGTGAGAAAACCAACTGCCACCCAGAGGATAATCAAGGGAGTTATTTCTGTGAATGTATGCGCTTCAGCTGGCTGACGTTTCTCTTAACAACCCGAGAAATAATCATCTTCTTTCCCAGGAAACACAGCCCCGGTCCCCCTCACGGTGATGGGGAGAACACAAGCTCTAACGAAGAAAGTGTATTCCTCCCCCTGTGCCCCTGCACAGTCCCCGAACTGCACTCACCCGCCCACTGATACGCTTTGGGCCATTTCTGAGTCTCTCGTGTCCCAATTATTTACTCAATGTTTTATTTTTTACTCTATCCTGACACTAAGTAGCAGCAATATTGGTGAAATAATGTTTTCTGGGGATGTTTATGTGTGTGTGTGTGTGTGTGTATTTTTTTCCAAATCACATTACAATTAACCTTTGGCTACTAACACACACACACACACACACGCGCGCGCGCGCGCGCGCGCGCGCTTATACACACACATACGATCCAGCAGAAGTTAACACTCGGAGTTATGATTTTATTACACAATCATAACCATACATGCTTATGGTTCCACAAATAAGGCCCTCTTGGTATGAGTTGGTAATCTATACCAAATCACTTATGACAAAATCATAAGCACGTATGGTTATGACTGTGTAATCAAATCATAACTCAAGTTCAGGCGTTACTTCTGCCAGAGTCTGTACGTATTTATGCATTTTTTCCCATTAAAAATGTTCTCTTCTCACACTGGGAGAAGTGCTGCATTACAAATGAAGGGGCACACCTGGAGCAGGCATAACACCACACAGTATCATGAGAAGAGCTGGTATTTACTAAGCATTCACTCTGTGGAAGGTCCTGAGCAAGCACCTTATGTATTATAATACCCTATTTGAGAAGCAACCCCTATTATTTGTTCTTCAAGGCAGAATCTAGTACAAGAGCTTAAATATTTGCTCAAGGTCACTGCTATGAGCTGGATGTTCGTATCTTCCCACATTTTATATGGGGATGATTGTACGAGAGACAAAGCAACACGAAAGATAAGTAGCTTTTATTTTTCTTGTTTTTTTTTTTAATGTTTCTTTTTAATTAGTTTCAGGTATACAAAACAACATAGTGGTTAGATATTTGTACACCCCACAAGTGATCACCCCAGCAAGTCTGCTGCCCATCCGACAACATACACAGCCATTGCAATACCACTATGTCTCCTTTGCTGTACTTTACATCCCGTGACTATATAAGTATTTTTAAATTATACTTGACATACAATATTATTTTATATTAGTTTCAGGTGTCCAGCACAGTGGGTAGGCATTTAGATAATTTTTAAAGTGATCCCCCAGTAAGTTTAGTGGCCATCTGACACCATACGTAGTTTGGATATTGCTGACACTATTCCCCACACCGTACTGCACATCCCCACGACTATTTTGTAACTACCAATTTATACTTCCTAGTCCCTTCACCTTTCTCACTCAGCCCTCAATCCCGCACCCATTTAGCAACCAGAAATTAGTTCCTTGTATCTAAGTCTGTTTCATGTGTTCATTTATTCTGTTCTTCAGATTCCACATGTAAGTGAGATCATAGGGTATTTACTTTCCTCAGTCTGACTTACTTCACTTAGTATCTAGGTCCAACCATGTTGTTGCAAATGGAAAGATTTCACTCTTTCTGTGGTAGAGCAATATTCCATGGTACATATGTACCACTCTTTCGTTACTTAACCATCCATTGATGGGCATTTCTATTGTTACAATATCTTGGTTACTGTGAATAGTGCTGCAGTAACCATAGGGTTGCATGTATCTTTTTTATTTGCTTTGTATTTCTTGGTATAAATACCCAGGAGTGGAAATACTTTGTCATAAGGCAGCTCTATTTTTCATTTTTTGAGGAACCTCCATACTGTTTTCCATAGTGGCTGCACCAATTTGCAATTTCACCTTGTGTACACTCACAAGTGTTCTCTTTGCTTTATTGATGATGGCCATTCTTACAGGTCTGAGCTGACATCTCATTGTGGTTTTTAGTTGCATTTCTCTGATGATTAATGACATTGAGCATCTTTTCATATGTCTATTGGCCATGTGTATGTCCTCTTCAGAGAAATGTCTGTTCAGGTCCTTTGCTCATTTTTTAATTGGATTGTTTTGTTGTTTTGATGTTGAATTACATGAGTATTTAATAAATTTTGAATATTGGCTCCTTATTAGATATATCATGGGCAAATATCTATTCCCATTCAGTAAGCTGTTTTTGCATTTTGTTGATGGTTTCCTTTGCTGTGAAAAAACTTTTTAGTTCGATGTAACCCCATTTGATTATTTTTTTCTTTTGTTTCCCTTGCATGAGGAGATACATCAGCAAAAATATTACTAAGGGTAACGTCTTAGAGTTTACTTTCTGTATTTTCTTTTAGGAGGCTTATGATTTCAGGTTTTACATTTAAGTCTTTAATCCATTTTGAGTTTAAGCTCAGTAGCCTTTATAAATAAATTTGTAGAAGTGTGTCTTCCTATATTAGGTAAAGTATAAAACATTTATAATAAAAAATAACAATAGCAGCTATTTTTTTAAATAGAGTTCTTTCCTATCAGGCTTAACGTTTAAAGATATTTCCCCTCCAAAAAAAATTCTTATGTCGTAGCTCTTACAGTCTGACAAAGGAGGAAACCGAGATTTACAGAGGTTATGTGACTTGCCCAAAATTGAGAGGGGAATCTAAGCTTCCTAATTCCAGAGCCCCTACTCTGAAGATCCACTAAATATACTGCATAGATATGTACACACATATGTGTATATATGTGTACATACATGTGTGTATATATGTGTGTGTGTGTATATGTGCGTGTGTGTGTGATTATATATATATATATATACATACATACATATAAAATCAATACAATTATACAAATGGTTCATTATAAAACTGACCTGACCTAAAACTATAGTAAATAACAGGAGGTAGATCAATTTTTTTTTTTTTTGTAAAAGAAAAAGCAGATAATTAATCTAAGTAGTGAAGAGAATTTGTTTTTTGTTTTTGAAGGAAGGAGATGCTTAGTTTTCCTTCAAGACCTACGAGCATAATCCACTCCTGTCGGTATCTTCACTTACTTTTCGAGGCTCTTCTGAAATATTCCCTTCTTGAAATCGCTCCTTGAATTCAAGTTCCTGCTGGATTACGACCAGGGGAACCGTTAAGGCCCAGTTTGCCCGTGTGCTGTGCCATACTGACTACCAGTCTGGAATCCACCCTCTTCTGCGTGGCAAATCCCGTATATTCCCAAACCCTAAACTCCAAGAGGGCAGGCTGTGCCTTCTCTTTGTCAATACAGGAGTTCATTCTTGCTACACAAGCCTCTCCCCGAACTGGGAGCCATTTCTCCCCAGCATCCTGCCTTCCAGGGACGATCACGTGCTGGCAACAGTCCAGACACCATTCTCTGCTCCCCAGCGGTAGGCTGGGTCCCCACGCATGGCCTGAGCTCGTGCTCTCACCAAGCGCTTCCTAAGGACTTACCTGAACCCGCAGAGTACAGGGAAGCAAGCTGAACAGGTACGTGCCTCCTCCTAAGTTACTGATACTGAAAAGCTAAGGGAGCAACCGCCCATGGAGCAGCAAATGAGACCACTGGGAGGTAAGTGGCCCACAAAATCCTGCCACGGAAGACAGAAATGAGGCTGAAGGACTAGGACGTCCTCTCCAGGCCGAAATGCCCTGACAGTGACGGGTGGGTCAGAATCAGACAGGCCCTCCCAGGTACACAGAGAAGAAAGGAGAGACGCCAGCAGGCCTGCGGGTGGCGCAAACAAACGTGTCACGTGTCACGTGGCTCCCGACGGGTGGCGTTTACACCCCAAGCGCCGCAGACGATTTACTTCCGCAAAGTCCGCTCGGTTAGGCACCACGGAAATAATTAATAAACACTTCATGCGAAAATCGTCCTGTTTCGAGATAATCAAACTGAGGTGTAACTTCGGACAATGGTAGGACTGGGGGAGGGGACCGATGACCTCAGGACCGCTCACTCCGGACTAAGAGACACTAAGACCTTCTCCATCTGCCTCTGCACGTCCATTAACAGGACTGGTGGCGGACAGGGCCGGGCTAAAGAATTTGATCGTGTTGAAGAAAAAACCAAACAGTCATTTCAATATTTCTGTGTGTCCCCTCTGCTGAAGGGACCCACGGGAGCTGGGTCCTCTGTTTATACAACCTAACACTGGATCACGGCATGAGGTCGGTCACCGGAGGGATGCGAGGAGCCCGTGGACAGACACGGGCCGGAGGAGGTGTGCACTGCTGGCCCCCGGAGAACGCAGCCCGGAGTACCACACAACCTCGGGGGAACGCCCCGTGTCGGGGAACGACCCGGGAATTTTACAACACAGCGGCCCTCTGCTTAGTTAAAATCGTCGTCCTGACAACTAGAACGGGACCCCCACGCTTTAGCCCGAGGCTTCGTGTGTCTGCTGCTCTCCAAGGCTGCAGGTGATGGAGAACTTGGGGGGAACGGGAACTCGGGCAGCGCCCAGGCTGGAAGAGAAGGAGGGAAGGCAAGGGTAACTGTCACGGGCCTGCACACAGGGGAGGGAAAACAGGAAGGGGACTTGGGGGAGCACGTCCGTGGTGCTCAGAATGAGAAGCGAGAACCCTCCGATCGCCCCTTTTCCGTGAGAAGTGCTGGTGTGCCAGCGGGGTCCCCTCCATGGACGCCGAGTCCCCACGCCCGCTGCCTACTGTCACTCTCGTCCTGAATGTGAGCGGGAGCCTTTATCTGTCCTTTGGCAACTCTAAGGTGGTCACTGAATCAGCTTTACCTTAAAGACAAGTGCAAAGTCCTTTTCCCGCATCCACGTAAGGAAGCGCTTCGTCGCAATGACCCAGCAGTTAGGGCGACGAGAAATCTGCAAGAGCTCGGAGAGGCAGGCGAAGCAAAGCGCGCCCCACGCGTGCAAAGGGGGAAGCCAGAATGGTTTTCTGCTGGGCCTACGCCGCACACCACCCCCTGTATTACAACAGGAAGATGCGTGGGGCGGTGGGCTGCGACCGACAGCGGCTCTGAGGATCCCCCAAACACCCCCGCCCGTTTCACAGAACCACACTGGCTCCAGAACAAGTGACAGTCACCGAGATTCTTAATAACATGAACGCATTTGGCTGTTTCGTACGTTATTGGACTTTTGGGGGTACATTTCAGAACCCAATTACCTTAACTCTGCCCTGCGAGTGGGATGGGGATTCCCACAGGACCATCCCCCCCCCCCGGAAATACTTTCATCATCCAAGTCAGGAAGGGAGGGAAAGGAGCGCTGCCTGGCGGGTAGATACCCTAATTTAATGGCGGGTTTGCGTTATTTGCCTTGCCCTGGGGATGGGGGGCTGCCTCCCAATCTTGTGGCACCTGTTGTTTGTTTTTTTGCTGTTTTTGAAGAAGCAAGAACATGGCTTAACCGAACAACTCTTTGGGTCCTGCTTTAAGGCATACAGCATTTATCCCTAAGTAGGTAAACTTCGGGTCACTGTCCCAAACGGTTTTACCTGGCCCCTGCAGGACGCGAGGGTTAGCTACCAGCCAGTTCTCTGAGTTGGGGGCAGGCATTTCCGGACTCTGTGCTTGAGCCCCCTCGTCCCCAGAGGGCAGGGAGCTGACGCCCAACAAGGCGAGGAGGCGGCTGCGGCCCGGGAGTCGCACCCACGTGTGAGCGCTGCTTGGCTTCACTTAGCTCGAGCTTGCTCTTCTCGCCTCCTCTTCTGACAGTTCTTTTATCCAAATGGGAAGCGTTTTATAAATCAACTACGAAATAATTAAGAACTGTAGAGAGAGTGTGGAAGCTTGCAGAGGGGGAGACCTGTTAGTTTCCCTTTTCCATTGAGTTGGTTGTTTTTTTTAATCATTTAATGTTAGTGGAGTAAATCCATCCTCACACCGCTTGCCTTCCAATACACAACAAGCAGACGACCACGTCACAGGGGCAGTAACAACTGTCACACAAGCCTCTGTCTTCAGCCTCCCACTGTGTGGCAGGCCCTCACCCATATTACTGGAAAGAGCAGAAAGGCAGGCTTTAAGCCTCTAGCCCTGACGTCGAATGACGATCTCATTTGTGCAAAATGTCCAGAATTGACAAATTCAGAGAGACAGAAAGTAGATTCACTGGTTGCCAGGGGCTTTGGGGACAAGGGAATAAGAGTGACTTCTTAATGGGAAATGAGGTTTGTTTTGGGGGGAGATGGAAATAGTCCGTAACTAGACGGTAGTGGTCATGGCTGCACAATCTCGCAAATGCAACAAGAATCATGCAATTGGATACTCATACAGGGTGGATCTTTCGGCCTGTGAATTATATCTCACCTAATAGACACAATTTAAAAACATATAACAAGTCAATTAGTTGCCCTGCATGCAGGCTGCCCAGGCTGAAGCCCCAGCCCCACCAGTAACCAACTTGTCCAAACCCAAGTCCCCTCGTGTGTAGAATAGGGACATGGGGAGACAAGACGAGAGCACGGATGTACGCTGCCCAGACCCCTCTCTAGCGACCTGTGAACGCTCCATACGTCTGCCTTTTCTTATCTACACTTCACGACAATTCCATAAAGTGCGGAGAACAGTGCTGACTTCAGAGGGGAGGAAACTTGGATGAAGTGTGAGGGCACTGCTTCAGGTTCAAGGCCGCTAAGTAACAGAGGCAGGCACGTCGGAACCGAACCTCATACCTACTAACAACCCAGTGTGGACATGCACTGCTTACTGGCTGCTTACCAGGTGGCAAGGTCTTGGGGACACAATCTGCCAGACAGCTGTCACCTGAACTAGGAGGGAAAGGACAGTGCCCAGAGTAGGGACATGAAGGAACCAGTGAAATGGTGAAAGCACAAACGTAGGCGCTTTTACCATGTGATCCAGAACCCCAAGGCCCCCTTCTGTCTCTGCACCAGGACCCCAGGGCGACCGAGCTGGGAAAGAAGACTATGCAGACGCACCAGCGAGAGGTGCTAGGGAAAGAATTAAGCACCGTCGGCCTTCGAATGCCGTTTTCTATTTAAATGTCAAACGTCATTGCACAACACTGTAGCCACCAGTCAGCTGTGGCTATTTCCATTTAAGTCGATTAAAATGAAATAATACTAACACTGCGGTCCCTCAGGTCCCTAGGCACAATTTGAGTGTGCAATGGCCACGTGTGGCTAGTGGCTACCACGTTGGATGACACACATAACAGAACGTGTGTTTCATGGCAGAAACTCTTAGGGGACAGTGCCGATCGAAAATACCAAATCACACCATCAATGCTCAAATAATAAAGGGAAATAAAACGTTGTATTGATGTCCTAAAGAAGGGCTTTGGTATTCCAAGAAATACAAATGTTCACCTTGGTTGCAAAAAAATATTATAATTCCTCATTTGAATTTTTAAGCTAAGCCTCTGATCATATTACTGGGGTGCAGACATAGAATTTTTTCAACCCTCCTCCCCCCCCACCAAAATTGCTTTTCTAGAGTATGCTTTATCACGAAAAAGAAAATTCAGGTAGCATAAGACAAATAGATAACGCGCATGCAAACACAATGAATCTCTGCTTTGAAAGAAATACAATATATTGGTCTTGAGAAAAAAACTGACTCCTCGGGAGAGCCGTCTCTGACCAAACCACAGAAAGGCCTGCTCGCTCCTGGCCGTGCCCCGCCCGGCCTTCACGCTCCTTCATTCTGTTGCGTTACTTCCTTCGGCGTGCTTGCCAAGCTTTGGAAATCATCTTCTTTCTAGAATAAGTCGATCTTCAAAGTAATTCATTTTTTGCCAGTGCCTCCTCCACCACTGGGATATGTGTCAGACAAAACTGGCATCTTGTCTGTCTAGTTCGTGTGCACCCCCCCTGGGCTTGTAACAGCGCCTGTGGCACAACAGGAGGGTTTCATGAAGACACACGACGTGAGACCTCTATTAGAGCTGGCCACTGAGCGCCACGCACAGCACATGGACACGGCCAAGGATAACTAGTCTTTGAAAGTTAAATCACCCATACCTGTATATACCTGTAGTACTAACGAATAGCTCATACCTCTAGACTTTTAAATGTATAGCAACATAATGAGTAATTAAATACTTTACATATTAATACAAAATGATTAATTAAATCCTGTGGACTACCTATGACTTACATACAATGTATCCACATACACACACACACACACACACACACACAGAGTCATTATTTTGATACCAAATATGTAACATCATTATTGGCTCCTATCGAAAGAATACGACAATGTGTGTCTGCTACGTTTCTAGCGAGAGGTTTTGTTAAATGTACTGTTGCCAGACCTCAGACTTTCAAATTCGTGGCTATGATCCTTAGCCGTGTTAAACCATGTCAGCATAATAAGCAAGTTTTGATTTCCTTTCAGATGTTCCTGGCTGCTGAAGGAATTGATTTTTAAGATTTTCCCCAATGACCTAGAAGAGAGATAGCTCTCTTCTGTGAAGAAGAGATAGCTCTCCTTAATCTCAAAGATCCGAGCTGAGCTTACGTTCCCTGGCCCTTGTTCAGATGTCACCTTCAGAGCTTGCTTCTTTGTGTATCTTTGAAGAAACACAAACGTATGAGTGATAGGATACTGACGGGTAGGTTTTAAACCCTCTTTGAAATGTTGTTTTAATAATGACAGCTCAGCGTCATTCACTTGAGGACAATTATACCCCGTTATCATAGATATAATAAAATACATTTGTAATGTGAATATCCCTACCTTCCCAAGGATACAATCTGGGGCTATACAGGGGACCCAAAAGCACCAGGAAGAGTGTTAAATAACATATGAGTTCTCAGTGGGTGGACCAAAGGAGAGATTTTAAAACACATACAAACCCACTCAAACCACTTAAGAAGCAATGTGACTTTCTAACTGGTAGAACCTACTGAGGCAGGAAGAGTAACAAAAGGCAGAAACAGAATCTCAAATGCACCATTTCCCTAAAATGAGGTCAGCCTAGACCCTAATCATTCAGGAACCTTCCAGGGCACTTCTCTATCTCCCTCTGTCCCCAGGCAATTAAAACACCATATACTTAAGTCTCTAAACAACTGCCACGGTGCTTCCTTCTCCGTTAGGGAGTTCCGAAGTGTGTGTGCTGCTACATGGTGGTGTCTTCCTTTCCAGGCACCTGAGAAACGCAGGCAGAGAGCATGCACGAAGACTCGCACTACACCTCGAAGTTCGCACACACAGCAACACCTCCGACACGTGCAATCAGGTCACTTCAATGGCAGCGGCGGCCCAGTCTGACACCACTTTCACAAAGGGAAGCTTGGCAAACATCGCAGCAGGAAGCTACCGCTCTTGGACTAACGAGGCTGTAGTGTGGGGCATAAACAAGCCGGTTCCGAGGGGAAGAAGCAAAAAGTAAAGCTCACTCCAGAGGTCCTCCTCGTAGATGATTTTTTTAGCACGTCGGTTCATCGCTTGCTTCACAGAAGCGTGCTAAGCCTGGAACCCCTTTCTGAAAATACCGGAGGACCCCTGCATTTTGTGCCCCACTGTCCCGGTCTGCCCATCGGGCCCTGCACACAGCTCTCCTCGCGCCCACAGACCAGCTACCTGCGCGGACACTTCCTGCTTATCTCAAAAGCCCAGTTCTGACGAGAGCGCCAAGTATGCTGGCAGATGGGCACCTCCTTCAGAAAATCTCCCCGAGTGGCGCCTCATTTTCGTCAGTCCTGCCTCTCTTCTACCTGCTCTGACCTCCCTGAGTCCATGCATTCATCTCTGAGATCTTCACAATAAACAGCAATTCACTTGCTAAATATCACAACTACAGGCCCTTGAGGACAACGATGGCACTTTACTTGGTTTTGTGTCCCTGGAGGCTTGCTGAGGGCCTGGCACAAACTTCTCAAAAAACACTGAATGACCGAATGAAAGAATAAGCAGAGGGTTGAATGCATGGAACAAGCCAGTGTCTCTTCAAACTCCTGGTGCCCACTGCCCACCACTGGGCTTCTGCTTCACGCCTGGCAGAGCGCATCGCCTGCTTTGCTTTTCGGGCTTAGACACCGTTAACCTCGGAAGTCCGGGAGTGCCAAAGGTTCATCCTGGCACAACAGGTGTCCGACTGAGTTGTTTATCACTGTGGTTTCTTTAAGGAGTGATTCCTCCTCACCTGTTTTTGAAGTAGTTGTCCTCCTTTGTGAATGGACATGAGCACGCATCCATCAGTCAGGCGCTACTGACGTTTCCAAGTGCTGAGTGTTTTATTTCCTTTTTTGTTTTAGTTATATATACACAAACAACACATGAAAATAATCTAATTGCCAAAAACTCAAACGATACAGAAACATTTGAAAATTCCCCCTTGATACTGTTAAATCCGCTTTCCTCCCTCAAAGCAACCTTTATGATGATGATGTGCAGACCTTCATCTGTGCACCCGGCTGTTTACACACATACATAGGTGTCCTGTGCTGTCTGGGTGGGAGCCCGGTACATACGTGGGATCTAAAGGTTTCACAAACTTCTTTGTTCAATTAACAATATGTCGCACAGGAATTTCCACGTCAGAAACACACCTCCTCCTTTCTAACTACTAGCGCTCCACACTTTGGGTAGACCAGCGTTTATTTAATCATTCACACGTCGGCCAAAACATATGGTTTTCCATTTTTCACTTTTAAAAATCCCGAACATGTCTCTTTTTAATTTTTTAGTCTATTTTTAATGACAGTTGACATAGGATATTCCATTAATTTCAGACACACAGCACAGCGATCAGACATGTATCCTCGTATGCCTTATGAGGTGACAGCCTTGATAGGTCTGTACCTACCTGGCACTCACAGAGTTATTACGACATTAGTGACGGTGTTCCTGTGCTGTGCCTTATGTCCCCGTGGCTAATTTTATAACTGCCACTTTGTGCCTCTCACTCCTGTTCATCTTCCCCCACCTCTAGACCCCGGCCCACCTCGCGACTATCAATGTGTTCTCTTCATCCAGGAGCTCATTTCTGTTCCTTTGTTCCTTTACTTGGTTTGTAGATTCCAAAGATAAACAAAATCGTATGGTACGTGTCTGGCTCTGTGTGACTTATTTCACTTAGCATCATCCTTTCCAGGCCCGACGACATGGATGGGCCTGAACACGTCTCTTTCTATAAAGGTGACAGGAATTACTGGGTTAATGTGGATGCACAGACACGCTCCCCAGAGTATGACAACGTTTCCTCACATTCTTACAGTGAATGTGAACAGTTTTTGTTGTTCTGCTGTGGTTCAGTCTGATGATACCAATTATTTTCTACTAGACCTGACCCCGTGTGGAAACGCCCGTAATCACACCCACTACGGTGCACTGTGACCGGTCACAGGTTCACATGAAGCCCGTGACAGGGACACCAAAGGCCTCCTCAGCCCTCTCAGCTCAAATGCCAGTGGCATAAACATGGATTCAAAAGCAGGTCACGTGTAAACATCAGGAGGGAGAAACCATGATCAGTGTCTTCATATAAACTATCCTGGGTTCAGCTTCTTAACATCCAGTGAGATGCAAACTCTTCCCCTTGTTCTATAAATGAGAAACTGAGGCTGGCTTCCACAGGGCCCCAGGCTCTGGTCCACGCCACCAAGTGCTAAGCGGCCCCAGAGCGAAGAAGTTGCATCAGGGTTCTATTTAGTCGAACCCTTTCTAGGCTGTAATTCTTCCTTGGTACCTAAGATCCTGCTTTTGAATATCATCCTCTACACCAAAGTGAAAAGTGCCTCCACCTATTATTACTTTAACAAATACCGTGGCCTTAAAAACACTCTTAGCAGGACAGGTGCTAGAAGATGACAAATATTTACACAGCAGCAATAAAAATGAACTTCTTTGGGTGCCCACCCATTTTTTAATGAGTTCCTCAGATATTCCCCCAGAACGAGTATCCGAGGCATAAAACAGCAGAGAATAAAGCCTTCAATGATTGATGTAAAACCTATGAGAAAGGGTATTGCACTTATTACATCCTGGCAATATTTACTAATAAATATTTAAAAATTCTATCCTGGCCAAAAAGAAATAGGCCCACAGTTATACTATTAATTCAAGTAATTTGCCCTAATATGCAAACAAAAATCTGCACTGAGGAAACAAAATAACTTTCACATCACTTACCTAGTTCTACTGAGGGGAAAAAAAAGTCCCATCATTTAGCACCAAGTAAAATGAATAGAAAGCTGCCTTCTAAAATGTCAAAAGCACAAAAGGAAAGGTTACCATATTTCACTATGCACATGCTATGCTGGGACCCCGAGGCTATCGCCTACACGAGAATGGCACTTTAAAGATTACGTGAATGTGTTTTCGGAAAGCACAGAGTGATCGATTCGTTTTAAAAACCCCTTAATGCAGCAGTACTCTTACTTTGCCTGACAGATGACAGGGCTCAGGGAATGCAAAGATCAGAGCTTCGAGAACAACAGAAAGATCTGGACCAGATTCCCTTCCCCTTCATGCCAGTACTTCCTTCTCCCTCTTCATATGACAAAGCGAAAAGACAAGTCCTGGAGACGAAAACCAGAGAGATTCCCCATGACTGAGCCTTGGCAAGAACAAATGCATTCATGATGGAGCTGAATCCTGTGCCCTTTTCAAATTCTGATAATCCGTCCAAGAAAATTAAAACCATTTTCTAAAACACAGCCCAAGGAGCTTCGTAGATAATTGAAGAAAACATCGAGGAACGTCCTTGGCATTTTTCTAAGTATGTACATGTTAACACACGTCTGTTCCTCTCTGCAGCCTTTCCAGGTGTGAGCAAAAGGTCATCTTAACTTGAGAGACAAATTTTAAAAGCCTGTATTTCGAGACTTTTCACCCTTGATTTCAAAAAGAGGGAGACTATGGATTTATCTCCACTCCATGAGGACTCGTTAGTCGAATGAGCAATTAATCCTTCATTTAAAATGTAACCTCTTGCTTTGGACATGACAACTATGTGAAGTGGCTTTCCTGCGATCAAGTTTCCCCAAAGCAGGGAAACGCACAGAGATTTAACTTTATTTAAAGTAAAACGATTCCGGGCGTTCACCCTTGCCCAATTCCCACATAAGGAATAAGCAGACTGAATATTTAAGGGAATCAAAGATCACCTCCTTGCTGGACTTGAAGAAATTGACTTCACTTTAGAGCCCAGAAGGGAAGCCACGTTCACAGACAAAACACCCAAGAAGCTGAGGCCTGGTCCCCTCTGACGCGCCCTCTTTTATTGGCCTTATGATCATCAGCTGGGCCTTTAACCAATCCGAGCCTTTGGCGATGACTTCAGATGGGCAGTTAACCAATGTGAGCCTCCGTTTCTCACGGGGAAAATAGGGATATTAACATATGCCACAGCGGACTGGCAACCCTGCTTACATAGGATTGGGTAAAGCAACAGACACAGGGAAAGGTTTCGAAAATCACATACTACTATGTAAACAAGCGAGTGGTGTTATAATTACTAGTTTACAAAGTTAGATGTTTCATATCATTAAGCATTTGTCTACCACAGAAGGTCAGAGATCATTTATACCTCACTGCCAACTATAAAGCAGGTTCTGATCCACAGAAGCCATTCCATTGCTTTCTGATTCTTCTAAGGGAAAATCAGCCTTGATTGGAGAAAAAGGAGAAAAAAATAGGTCTTTGTTTCAAATTTATATTTCTGCGGCTGGTATCTATTAAAAGCTGATAACTATGTAGCTACGAAGCTACAGCTGGCAATGATTAAAACAAAAAACACAAACTATTAACTAAAACCTTTAAATTCCATGATGAAAACAGATCAGTTTAAAACACATGCTAAAAGATGCAACGTGGCCATCAAAGACTCCAGTATTAGCATGATGACCCTTCATTTCAAGGAATGTGTTTCTGCTCCTGCATAATGAGAGAAAACATCATGGCCACACAAGTAACCTGCCCCATAAACAAGTACTTTGTCTCCTCAGTCCAAGCAGAACTTCATTTTTATCCACTTCAAATACCACAGAACAAAGAACTGGAGGAAAGAGCGATGATCAGAGCACTTGGGAGCGAAGCCGGTTCTGCAGTCAGGGAGGTGGGAAAGGACAGCACACCCAGCGCTCCTGTTTGTGGAAAGAGTCCCTACAGCTGGCAGGAAGCAGCAAGATGACGCCTCCGCAATTTGCTTCAAAGCCTATTAGCAACCCTCCAATCCACGCGTGATAGCTCCCTTGAAATAAACACTGGGAAATAGAAAAGAAGTCATCTCGTTTAAGAAGAAATGGTGGAAAGCGGGTAAAATATGCCAGGGTTTTCTCACCCAGGGGGAATGAAGGAAGCTAAGGATTTCGGGTCTTGTGAAGGCCTCTAACTACAAAGCGGACTTACTCGTAAGGCTCTAGAAGCAAATATTCCTTAACACAAACTCATCCCAGAGAGGACGTTTTAAACACTGAAGCCAGTCATGCACCTGCAATGAATTTTAGGGAAATGACAGGGCAGAAGTCACCTCCCCAAAGAAGTTTAAGTGCACAGCTATCTATGTATTCTGTTTCTTAGAGGATTTCCCTGCAACTTCTTCATAGATTCTGTGTGGTCATTCCCAAGGTAGCATCAGTGGGATTCTCATCCTTTATTAGATGCCAAAGAAACATAACAGGGTTCACAGATATTAGAAAATTCAGCAAATAGTAAGACTGGATATAAAGCCCATTCTAAAAATCCTTCCTTCTCCACCACGTGTTCATTACTTTTGTCCAACAAATGGCACGCGAACGGTAAGCACAACGGAAGTGCCTGCTCGCCTGCCGGCATCCCCCCAGAAGCACCAAGCTCCAGGAGATGCGCTGTTCCACTTTGATTCCCAGTGTCAGCACGGTGCCTCGTACACAGAAAACGCTCCACACACGCCGGGTATTTTTGGTGTTTTAATTACAATTACCTAGGCATTATTTTTAACTAGATTTATGCTGAAAATTTTGAATTTTCTAGGAATTTTAAATTCTCTCCTCAAAATTTTCTACTCCTAAGTACAATAATAAATATGTAAGCAAACCTGTTTATTTATATATATTTATTAAAGATGGACCAAGAAAATTTGTCTACGTTGTCTTCCTTTTACTCTATAGTATTTTGCCTTTTCCATAAGGGTTGAAAGGAAGGGCAAACAACAGATTACAAGTGGGAATAGAGACAAAGAGAGATGACAGAGAAACAAGGTCTCACATGTCAGACCTGCCAAGAGTTTAAATGCCGAGTCCATGGACCCATCCCCCCCCCCCCCGCCCCGTATCGGGACCCCGTATCCCTAAGCACTGAAGGGGAAGGTATGAGGGACAAATATTCATAGCTAAGTAGGAGTTAGTGTTTAGGGAGTTAGTGTTTAGTGTTTTAAAATTATTTAAAAACATTGTATTTTCAGAACAAAAGGAATTATTATTAGAGAAGAAGAAATGGTGCTTACTGTAATTACATGTTATTATTCACTAACACCTCCAGTAATTTTATAATCCATTATTGTTATTTACCTAAGTTTCCAAAGAATTTTAATATGTTCCTTAGCTCCTGGGTAGAGAAGAATTTTGGTAACAATCAAATGACTCATCACAATTACTGGAAATCACAATGTAATCAGTATTATAGAAGGACATGTAATTATACTAAACTTTATTAATGAGAGTCTTATTAATGTTGGGGAGCAACGGAATAAACGTGTACACACTTCACATTTTTCCATTTCACATTTGCTGTCCTCTCTTCTTCACTAATAGGAATAAGAATGCATACTATATAAGAGCATGTTACTGAAACCAGAGAAATCTTGTACTATCACGTGGGTAATTTTTCCTAGCTATGGTGAAGGCAGAAATAATTTATTCTGGGAATGCCGTCAGTTACCATCATCTGCACCATGTGAAACGGTTTGCGTTGTTAAAAAAACTTGGATAGATCTTGCACCAGGTTCCTTTACTTCCAGCATGTAAGGAAATTCAATCAAAGGCTGCATGAAGTTAAGGACACCGGTTCTTGGCCTGTCAGGCTACTGAAGATGGCTTTTCTGATCACGGCAATTCTCACAAAGTTCCTATCGATAACACTGAAGTATTTTCGACTACTCATTCCAGTGCTCAGTAGTTCAACTATTATATATCATAATTCACCCTACGTAAAACAGTAAGGTGGAGATACTGTCTGTGGGATATATACTCACACACATATATATGTACAGAGGGTGTCTGGAAAGTATCCAGCCATGTAATATGAAAAATAGAGGCATTTATGGCTGGTTTTTTCCAGCAAGCCCTCATGAGTATGTATGTGTGTGTACATGTGTGTGCGTGTGCGTGTGTGTGTGTGTAGACAGATCGATAGATAGACAAAGATATGAAGAGAGAAACAGATTTCTGATTTTCAAAAAAAATAGAGGTAAGAGGAATGGTCACATCATTGTTACTTTCTAAAAATAACTTCCCAGGCTCTAGAATCTTCAAGGCCATACTGAATTATTCATTTAATATTATTAAAACTAGAAATTTAAGCAATACCTCTGAATATAATTCAGAATAATGTAACAAGATAATCATGAGCCCATCACAAAAATTCACGTTGATTAACAGTAAAGAGCTATTGGACTGATGCACTGATTTCTGTGTATAAATGACAGTATCACCTACACAAACTCTTTTGCCAAGAAAGCCACAAAATTATAAAGCAATTCATTCTGAAATAAGGCCTCAATGAAAACTTTAGTCTTTGGGATCACCTCCAGGGCCCTCAATTGTGTTCAACGGTATTTGCTCCACCCGCGGCTTATTTATGAGGCAGAGATGTAAACAATATCCTGAGTGGGAGTTTTTTTTAAAATTCTCTGTTTCACATTTACTTTTTAAAGCAAAAGATCTTGTATTTGATCACCTTGCTTTTAACTTGAGTTATAATTACTTCAAATATGCTAAGATATTCCTGAGACCTCAAAAGAAGAAATTATTATCTGTCAACTCATTTTTAGGAAAGCTATACCATAAAAAATGTATTGTTCCATATAATTAAAAAATTCAAGCAGTGTGCACTGACTAAAGTAATATGGACTATTAAATAATTCAGAATCGTGTTTAGTGGCAGCAGCTGTTTAATTAAAAGGTAAAAACTGCAACCAACCCACTGTGGGCGACAGCAATACAGCCTCGATCAGTAGTGAGGTCCCCTGGGCTGCGGAAGGCGGATATGAATTCAGGAAATCATCAAATTCATTTCATGAATATAATGAAAATAACCACAATAAATCTGTACAGAAACATATTTTTCATTCAAGAGTTTCTGAAGGCTGCCAACTTTTAATTTCCTTGACGCTAATAATTTTGCATTCCAGTGTAGCAAAAAAATCCTTTAATGAACAACATACTGTTAATGTGCACAGGTTTTATGAGTGGGCCCACGACTTCGGCTCAGCTTAGGAAAAGGCTAGAAAAAGTCTCAGAACCATTGATCCTCTGGTGGTTCTAAACTCCAGGCTCAATATTCAACACACTTGCTTGTAATTATCCTTAAACTTGGAAAACACAAATAGCCAATAAACGAATAAAGTTAACCAACCTCACCAACAGCTGATCACTTAAACTTCACGCCTTCATTGAGATTTCTTTTTCATCTGTTCTATGGAGGGGTGGGCACTGTTTGGCAATAGTGAGGATGGTATTCTCTTCATGAAGACAAGTAATATGCATTATGTTCCTATCCCTTGATCCAGAATGTCAGGTTCAGTCCATTTTCTTCTAAGACAATTACACATATCGGTATAAATTTACATACAGAGAAGTTTTACTACAAAAATGTTTTAAATATCAGGGAAAAAAAATAGAAAGAAATAAATCGCATTGCTGGGAATTCATCAAGAAATGATGTTCTGACACAATGGACTAATATATGGCTACTAAGGAGAGTCAGACATCACTACGTGTATGTATTATATAGTCTATGTGCCAAGAAGTAAATTATGAAACAATAAATGCAGTTTTACGAAATAACTGTAAATTCAAAAGGCAAAAAAAAGACCTTCAAAATTCTGCTTGTACTTATGCTAAAGTAAATGACATTCATCCACCTCGTAATTTTCTGTTTAAAATGTTTAGTTTCGTGTTGCAAATTTCCCAGTCTACCTGCCCGTGGGTGGCCGGTGCTTTAAAAAGCATACTGGACAGGAATGCAATCAGACAGAGCAGTGACGACGTACGCAGTCGCTCGGGCAAGTGAGGACGAACGGAGCCAGAAAGGGGAAAATGGGGAAAGGTCCACACATTGTTTTTTAGAACAATTACACTAAAATAAAAAGTGTATCCCACCAAAAAAAAATCTAAATGGTTTAATTAAAGGAGATAAAGCAAACCATTTCTAGAGAGTTCCTTTCATTCCAGAGGGGAAGAAAACAAAAGTCCTAAAATGCCCCCAAACAAGAAGAGTTTCTCTTATACTTTACAAATGAGAAGGATAAATGGTTCACAGGTTTGGTTTCTGTTTTCGTTTTACACTCTCTCACACGTTCTGTGGAATTCGTTTATTTCTAAGTTATGGGGCCAGCAGCGTGGAAAACAAGGGGCCTTCATTAGACCGAGCAGCTGGCCTCTTCTCTGTCCTGTGCCGAAAGTCACGGGCTTGAACTCCGAAGAGCCCTTCAGGGGTGAGCGTCAGCTGTCTCCAAGTGGCCGTCTCTGAGTGGAGGCCCAGCCCGTGCCCAGGTCCGCTAAGGAACGCTGCCACTGACGTGCGTCGGTTTGCTTTTCAGCCTCATTTGGAAGCTACCGATCCGACGTTACTTAAACTGTCCGCACGGCCGGCAGCCCTCTCTGCTGTGGGCGAGGCCAATTCCTGACCTGCTTCAGTGGTTCTCGACCTTCCTGAGGCCGCGACCCCTTAATACAGCTCCTCATGTTGTGGTGACCCCCGTAGCATTATTGTCGTTGCTACTTCATAGCTGTAATGTTGCTACTGTTATGAATCGTCATGTAAATATATGTGTTTTCTGATGGTCTTAGGCAACCCCTGTGGAAGGGTCGTTCGACCTCCAAAGGGGTCGTGACCCCCAGGTTGAGAACCGCTGTGCTAAATGGCCTTGTTTCCTTTACTGGAGTTTGGACATGATTCTCCTGAACAGTTAAATAAGTATTTTGCATAAGAATGCCTTAATGCGTGGCATACAAATACTTACATAGATGGAACACTGAGGATTTTCGGAGCAAATCGCTCTGTATGATGCTCTAATGGTGGGCGCGTGTTACTGCCTATTTGTCCAAGCCCACAGCACGTACAACACCAAAAGTGAACCCTAAGGTACACCATGGACTTGTGGCAATGGTGACATGTCAATGTAGCTCCATAGATGGTTAACACATGTGCCCTCTGGTGTGGAGGGCTAACAATGGGGGTAGGAGGGGGTAGGAGATACATGGGGAAATCGCTGTACTTTCTGCTCAACTTTGCTATGAACCTAAAAATGCTCTAAAAAGCAAGGTCTCTGAAAAATACTTACATATAGATAAAAATTTATTAAATTTTTTCTGCCATAAAAAGACCAGTTTACAAAATCAAATATTCTGGCTGGCATGTCTAAAAATAGTAGTGACATCTTAAATTTCACGACAATCATTGATACCCAGACTCAGATTCTCAAGCATACAGCACGTGTCATGTCGGGGTAAGTTTCATGGATTGAATAAGCAATGCTCCATATTAATGTAGGCTTAGGTCCAAATGCCATAATTTACTACTTGTTTGGCCTTGGGCAAGTTCCATATATCTATGCCTCAGTTTCCTCATCTATAAAAATGGGAGAAACAGCAGCACCTACTCCACTGGGTTGTTAGGAAAATTAAATGAAAGAAGGTAGTTACAGGCTCAGTGAAGTGCTTATCACATCATAAAATCTTAAGAAATGCTAACTCCTTTTGTTATTATTAACCACAATTTAAGGCCAAGAAATCTCCTTTACTTTTACCAATATCGGGATGATCAAAGAAGAAATCATGGCACCTTCAGGAGTAAATAGGCAATACTTATAATTCATTACGGTGGTACAGAATTTTTATAGGGTTTTGGAACTGTGATCAAATTTATTCAGCATAACACACTACTACTGCATTACCTTATAACCATACATAGAAATTGTAATTCTTCTGGGTAGGGTGATTCATCTAGATTTGTAGCCACCTACCTATAAAAAGGCCTCAAAATAAATCATTTCAGTTTTTCCCTCTAGGGGTCCAAAGGCTACTCCTTGTTTTATTCTTTTGCACAGGACACTTTCAAAAGCTGATTTGCTGATGGTAGCAAACTCATTTTCAGGAATATTATTTCTGATCTAATATAAGATAATAAATAATTCAAAAGTTTCACATTATCAGGGAATTACACTGAGGAGATCAACTGGGATCTCTGTAATGAGAAGCATTCACCTTGCTAGAGAAATGCTACTCTGCATTTAATCTTATAATATTCCCTTCAGGGTATACAAGACAGCTTGTTGGAAAATAGAATGATTCCTGGTTATATTCAGAGAGAGAACAAAAGAGAAGGCAGGTAGAGGACACAGCACCATGGAAATGACATTTTGTTTCCATTTGAATTCTCAAGTACTGAACTTTTAAAAATCTTAATCTGAAGAAATTCCGAGAAATGTGTTTATGAAGTCTGATACAGCCTTCCACTTGAGACAGAATGCTAAAAATCATTAGCAATTGTTCAGTCTAAATGCTTGGTGTTCAGGTGTTCATTTTACTTTCCATATGTCTGACAATTTTTAAACTAAAATGTTGGGAGGAAAACCTTTTGTTAAAAAGTTGGAAAAACAAAATTCTGTACCATCTTGTTATTTGACACACCAAGTTATCTATCGACCCCTTTCATCTTCCCCCTCCACATAAAATCCAGGTGTTCTGGGGGAGGCTGACTCTACCACTTAGGCCTCCACAGCTCTCCATGAGGACAATCAACATGATACTGCTCCCCTGGCCATTCTGATTGGCTCAGGGATGGACAAGAAATTAAAGCTGGACCAATCAGAATGAAGCCCATGATTTTTGGTCAACAGTGATGGAAGCAAAGAGAAAGGCCCATAACCGAGAGGAACCAGGTTAGGACCATGAGGAGAGAGAGCTCACTGGACATCGAATTCATTATCAAGGAAACAGAGTTGAGAAAGAGACACACACTGACACACAGAGACCCTGGATGTGGGGATGGGGGTCAGGGACAGACGCGGAGACAGAGAGAGAGAGAGAGAGAGAGAGAGAGAGAGAGAGAGAGAGAGCGCGCGCGAGCGAGCGCACACTAAATAAAGTATACCAAAAGCCTGACCTAGCACAGTACTTTTAAATTATTTGAACCAATAAATCTCATCGTTTGCATAAGCTAGAATGGATTTTCTCTTGGGGGGGGGTGTTATTATTGTTGCTTACATGTGAAATTACCCAACATACTAAAGGCAAGAAAAAAAAAGAGTCGAAGCAATGGCTGAAGGAGCCCGTTTTTTACCTCAGGTACTGACGCTCCGAGAGCACTACTGTATCATTTGCTGCCAAATGAAGAGGCAAGTTGGCTCCTAAGGACCCCCTCGGCCAAAAAAGTACGAAACATCTGCTGGAGTCATGAGTGACTTGTTAGTGAAGTTCAGCAGCAGGAAAGCCTTCTCTGAAACACATCTTTTCTCATCAGTGGGTCTTTCCATAATGAGGTTCAATTACAATTTAGAATTTCTGGAGCGTGGGGCTACATTACAGTGACGTTTACGAGCTCTGCTAACATTCCCCATTCATCTTGAAGATTTCTGGAGCGACGATGTTATAATTAAGGAATTTTCTTCTTTTCATTTTTATGATATGTCCTTATCCAGGCCTGGCAATTACCCACTACTCCCTCCAGGGTACCTTTCTTTAGAGAAAAAAGGAAAAAACGAGAAAAAGAGAGAGACCACCAGATTTTCCACCAACGCTGAGACGAGGTTTCGCTGCCTGCGGAGTGATGAGTGCTGTGTGTACAGCGACCCCTAAAGGGGTTGCTCCCAACAAGATTCTTTAAGCTCCTCTCCCCAACCCAAACCCAGAGCTCCCAGAAAATGATTAAATGGTCTGAGTGGACAAGCAAGACCAAAACAACAAGTGAAACCACACATTAGGATTTTTTCAGCCTCTTTCACACAGGAAGTGGAGTTTTAAGCCGTCCCTGGGAAATGTGCAAACAAAGCTTATTACCCGCCTGTGGGCTTTACGTATGCCTCACCAGTGCGGGTTTTATGAAGACATACCTTTCGAGTTTTATACAATAGAGAGGGAAGACAGCTCTCATTGGATCAAGGAATTCCAATTGCATTTACTTCTGGCAACAAAGTACACTACATCCATAAAAAACAGCCAGGGGCCTTTACATTCTAGGTCAATAGCACTTGACTATTATACGCGCACATTCCTACGGGAAGCTGCACCAGGTTTTGTTGATGTTGCAGAATATTCCACTCTTCCCATAGAGTGAGTAGGTAGGGAATGATGATCATGGTGATACCAATGATCATCAGCCACCATTAAGGGAGAATTCACTCCATCCAGGGCCCCCTAAGGAAAGGTATTATATCCCTCCATTAAAAAGAATGACAAAACAGTAAAAAAGAGAAAAAAAAGTTGTCTTACCTATAATCATCCAACTCAAGAGGGGAAAAGACCAAGATTGAAACCCCATCTCTCTGATTCCCATGACTGCGCTCTGAATTGTATTTCACACGTTGAAACCAGGACATGCAGTAGTCATTCTAGTGTCTGACTCTGTAGAAGACGTAATGCAGGTATGTTACAGGTGTCTGTGAACCATCACTTCTGGTTAGAGATTTCTTCCGCTCATCTTATCCTTGTCCAGCCTCGCTGCTCCTGCCACTTCTGCAGGGCACACACGTGCTTCCCTGCCCATCTCTACTTCCACTTCATTCCACAAGTGCCAACCGTGTGTAAGACATGACAAGCACGCGTGACTCCTCCCCTCAATATCCCACAATAATACAGGGCACTGTGTTTCCAAATGCATGTGGAAGGCATTCCAATGCGTTGCAAGAACAATCAAGATTCAATCTAACCCTAGAAAACGCATCCCAAAGGTAGCCAAGTAGAATAAAGGCAGAAAGCGTTCATTTCACAAGTGCCAAGCCTGTGCCAGGCAATTACATGTGTGCCGACCTAACTTAATCACCAGCCATAAGACAAAATTTGAATGCGAGCATATGACTGCAGTCACTTGAAAATATTTTTGCAACAACTGCACTGTTTAAGAAGCTGTGTTTCTTGGTCACTTGGTGCAACACAAACAGGAATCAGGCCACAGGAAATAAAGTCTGCACAAATGGTCAAAGCCATGCTTTATCTTGGGGATTTTTAAAAGAATAGATGAGGGTATTTCGATGTTATTCGATTCTGGAATGTGAAGACAGGTGACTTGCACGGCTCCCTTCAGCTCTGTAAGTTCACATTTGGTGAAGTTTGGGAGCTCCCACACGACACGGCAGAACATGAATGGTGGGGGACATGTTTATCTCAGCAAATGGCAATGCACTTGGGAAATAATAGTTCCTCAATAAAGAAACTGAATAAAATGTACGTAGTGTGGGACCTCCTGGCATATTGCAAAAGGAGCACAGGACGTGAAATAGTGAAACTAGTTACAGTTTTTATTTCCATTCTGCAATCAACCTGGCAAACAAAAATGCCTGCCCCCTCAAAGGCTAATCATAATTAATGTAAATTATACTCAGGAAGAAGGCCATCATTAGTAAGTCATCAATGATAGTCAGAAAAGGAAGGCTCATCATGGTATTCTGAGTAAACGTTACAAAAAGAACAACATGCGCGGATGAGAACTGTTTTGAATGGCAATTTGGAGTGACATGAAATAAGACAAAAGACATCACTCATCATAGTCAGTGTGGCACTCAGCAACATTCTAGTAAAGAGTTGCAGTAAGGATGTGATATCAACTACCCGTAGAGGCAAAATTGCAGACGGTGTGGTACAAAACAAACCTACGTGAAAGTAGGACATGTGGGAAAAGTCGCACGGTTCTATCTGCTGTGCTGCTCTCTCACTTGTCTTCCCCAGGACAGAAACTGTGTGATGCTCATCGCTACATCTCCAGACAGAAGCCCACCGTCCAGCATTGAATGTATGACTGTTATCTATAGAAATAAGGAAGGAGTCACAGTTTCACAGTGAAAATCACTGGGTTCCTAAATTCACCTTCTTATCAACCCATGTGTTCTTCCCACAGAAGGCAACAGTGAAAGAACTGGGAAAATGAAAGGCCAGCACCAAACACACTACCTTTGTCCAGAGAGCACAGGAAACCGACGATCATTATTAATAAGTAAATACATTTGATTGGCACCTATCCCCAAGCTGGCCAAATTTTACCTGTGAGTGACTGATTTGATCTGCACTACTTCTGGTCCTCACAGGTTTTCATACTGAAACAGTTCTAACCCATAGTAAGTTGCAATAAATGTCCAAGAAGTGTGTGTGTATCCTTCACCCACTGTTTTGCCGTACCTGCTGTCTCTCTGACACGCACCCACGTGCCTGCGTCGTAGACACGCCCACATGCACTGCTATCTCATCGTTTGTGTCACTGCTTCTTGTAACAGGATGGCTCGAGTATTCCAGAAAAGGAGGATGGAAGGCTTCATCACCCCTGCACAACAGAGTGAGCCTAGCCCCCGTGCGAGGTATATCCGGTCTCCTGAGTACAATCATCTCAGAGGTGAAGGGTTTAGTGCAGGGGCAGTGGGAAATGTGAGGACCCGAAGGTGACCAGATGTTACATAACAGAAAATGAAGGATCACCAGAGGATTTTTGAGTGGGCGTGTCGATCAAATGGAAAGGATATTTTTCTACGATAATCTGGGATGACACACCAAAGACACCGCAGGAATGAGAGAACAGTGACAGGAGACTCAGGCAAGTTCAAAACACAGAGAGTATCAGCAACAGCATAAGAAAAATGGTTCCATTCTACTCCTGTGACAAAAGACAACCAAAGAGTTTTGAAAAGTCATTGGCTAATAATATTTGATATAATGTACTCAAGTAGCACATATTGCAATTAATTAGGTTTCCTAAAGAGCAATGTGGCATTTGGACTAGGATATTAAATCAATATTGGCCTTACAGACACCCCCCTGTTCCTTGGCCCTCCACCCCAAACCCCTCCCTCCCCCAAAATCAATACAAAAACCTGACAGCAGCCCAAAAGGACAGTACTATTTACATGGAAACAGCGATCTAAATGACAACTGTACATGTCTAAAGCTTGAGTCTGGAGATTTTCCTAAGGGGAATATTTGATGTGACTTTGTTATTCTTATGCTTGTGTTCATCAGCACATCACAAGGGCGGTTTAAAGGCCTCAGTAAGTGTCATAAATGAGATTTTCTTTAAAAAATCATGTCCTTGACATATTTTTTCATTATCTGAGAAGAATGAAACAGATTTTTTTGGTTAATTAGTGCTAAGGCATGTATTTTGCATTAGCATTAAGTTTACCAAAATGGCTTTAAAAACTTGAACAGATGGCAGAATTATAATAACTTTTGCATATGACTTACATTAAGAATATAGTGTCATGAGAGTTCTCCTGTCTAGCTGTTCCATAAAGTTAATGCATTTAATAGCTATGATGTGCTGTTTCTCTCATGGAGGTATAAGCAACCCTACCTCACCTCAGATGAAGAGAATGAGCTTTGGAACTACATTTCAGTATTATGTATGCAGGGTGAAGGGATTTTCCAGGGTTTAAATATGGAATCACACAGAAACAACTGCAAACCCTGAATAGTAACCAGGGAGCATGGTCCAAGGGGGCAAAGACAGATATCTACAGGGTGGCAGGTAAAGTCAGTGAGTTCTAGTTCTCATTTCTTCTTTCTTCAACAAGTATTACCAGGACGTAGCAGATGAGGGGCTGGGAACTAGAGACACGAGTGGTTCATGGGAAGCTACGGAATCATGATTAAGCTTTGAAATTCAAACCAAGACTCCAAGGAGGGTAGGGGTGCTGGGCGATGCCTCGGGGCTGCCGCAAAACCTCACGATATTCTGAGCACAGGATGGGCGGTGCCTAAGTCACAGAGAAACAGCAAATAATAACGGCTTCATTCGGGAAAAAAATGTAAAAGCTTCAAATATACAGGAATGGGGCTAATTTATTTTCATTACCTCGCTACATTCTTAAAGTAACCCCAGAAGCTATAACAAGTATCCCCAGGTAGCATAAAAAGTAACACGGCCTCAGAGAGGTTAAGTAGGGACTCGCAGGCCGTCAGCAGCCAGACTGCCCACCTCGCAACCGTGCTGCATTACTGCCTCCTGAGCGCTGCTCCCACGGGCGTCTGGGTAGGGTGTCTGACATAAACTGGAAGGTGGAGTGGGGAGGAAGAGAAAAAGTAAATGGGAGGCCAGACCTCCAATGCCAAGTCAGGAATTCTGAACTTCACCCTGAGGCAAGGGGAAGACAAGAGAAGTCTTTAAGGAGGGGCCGAGAATCAGGCGGGGACCCAGCCATGGACGCATCAGTGCTGGGGGCAGATCGTCAATGTGAATGCGAACAGAGTACATCCATTGCCTAAGTTCTTCAATGAGCACAATGTGAGAAGGAATCTAGGGGTGCCAGACTATGCCGCCTCAAAACATGCCTCTTTGGCATATGGATAATTTGGAATAAGCTCCACTGAGAGCCAGCAGGCACAGGGAAAGCTCTAAAAACAGAACACAGATTTGGTTTTGTTTGTAAAGGAAACTTCCATGTGTAAAGGTGTCTCCCTCTCCCAGACCAGGAAGAGGGGACTCTTAACAGCAGAAAAAGCACAGACTTAGATCTGTGTAACAAACCTTACTAAACAACCTCGTCTACTAAACTTTTCCTGGTCACCTTCCCATCATTTGTCTCACCCACCCAAAACCCTAAAAATCCCCTTTCCTTTAGCTTCAGAGGATATGCTCTAAACCCTAAACATCCCTTGACGTGGCTCACGTCTGGGGACCCTCTCGTGTTACACGTACGATGCGCGTGTTAATAAGCCTGTTTGTGTCCCTCGTGCACCTACCTTCGGCCAGCCTCACTTCTGGGGCCCCCGCGGGAGAAACAACAATGAGTAACAGAAAAGACCTTTCCTCCCTTAAGCTTCAAAATAGGACAATACTCAGAACAGCTTTAAACACCCGTGAAAGCTCAAGTCTGAATCCTGTGCAATCTAACTTGGGGGGAAAATCGTGTTATTAGGGAAGACCTAGCGAACGTGTCACCCGCTCTCAGAGCCGCTGCGGTGCGGGAGGCTGGCTCACACTCTGGAGTGTGCCAGTTAAATACGATGACTCAGACCCAAGCAACAACACGGTGACATGCCTACATCTCCGGTTCCTGGATTCCTGCCACTGCAGGGGACTTCTCTCCCCCTACTAAAATGAAGTGTGGCGTTGGGGGACACGAAGTGTGAAGCACCGAAGTTCTGCTTCTCCTCGGGGTGGGAACCCTGGGATGCTTGGTGTGTTAACTTTTATTTAGAAGTCGGAAAACTTCTAACGAAAGAACACACCAACCAAACTGAAAACCGAGTATTACGGCTTTAGATTAAACACAATGTTTTGCAAAGAAATGCTTCCAGAACCTTGATAAATGCTAATAAATGATCCATTTTGCCACTTTTATGCCCATGAGAGAAGAAAAAGGAAAACAAAAGACCTGTCCCAGGTTGTCCAGAAAGTACCCGGTCACATGATAGGGACCACACTCTACCATCCACAGGTTGTAGGGAACACTGATAAGAGTTCATTTAGGTCAAATTGAGGACACAGGCTGGGGATTAAGATCTCAAATGCTCCTGAAAATAACAGTTTTGCGCTTTTATGCATTTGAGATCAAGGCGGGAATGTAAGGAAGCTTTGAGAAAAAAGGCCGAGACTGGATTACAGGACAGTTAGCAAGATCACGTGCTCTCTTGAAGGTAGACAGCCCCTTGAGGGCGTTACTTCCGGCATGCCAAAGGTGTGTTAACGCAGATGCGCAAGAACAGTGGAAAGGGTCAGGTTAAAACCTGTGACTGAAGAAGTGACAGGCCTGGAGTGGGGCCACCCACCGTGACATGATGGCGCCGTTAGAAGCCCGTGATCAGAGCACCCCAGAAGGTCACTGTCCATAGAGCCCTCTTTTTCCCCTCATCCACACTAAGTGGACTTGACTATAAGAAATACAGGGGTTTCAAAGAGGGTGAACACGAAAAGATGTGCACCTTAGAATCAACAGAACGCACATAATGGTCACAGTCACCAGTCTCTCAGGGTTTTTAGTGCAGCACCTATCCACATGGAAGGGACGTGGTTGACATTTCAGGAGTCAAGTAAGAGCAGACTTCCAGACATACAGAAGGAAGCCAGCCAAGAACAGATACTGTTTGCCACAAAGACCGCCTCCCTGGGTAAACGGAGGGGCAAACTGGGCTATGTAAATGTGCCCACCTAATTAATATGCAGTCGCCTCCCAACCGGCACCCGGCACCCTCGGGGACTGGTAGATGCCGGATGAATGGAAACAGACTCTCCGTTAACCAGGACTCAAGCAACCAGCAAAACTCTGAAACTGACCTTGGTGATGGTTGCTAACGCTGTGACTACACTAAAAGTCATGGACTTGTACCCATCCCATGGGCAAATGTGTCGGAGACGAGTCAGTCGTATTTCAATAAAGTTGCTTCAGAGAAATGGAAACGAAGACAAGAGAAACCATCAGCTCCCCAGATCCCTCTCCCACTCCGCACGGCCAGGAGCTGGCCTCGCCCCTGCCCTTGCCAAGGGCAGAGCAGGTCTCTGCACACGGAGTGCACGGGGTGCAGCTGAGAGCGAGGCTCCAGGAAGGGACTTACCGAGAACACGAACCTGCTAGGACGCCAGAAGTGTGTGTGCATTTGGGGAAGGCACTAGAAAACGGTGCATTCGGGGCTGACAGCAGTAAGTGTTTAGAGACCCAGACAAAGGAAAAACAAGCTAATTATTGTGTCCAAAGGCAACAGTAGGGCGGGAAGGGACTGTGAGGGAGGAACTCCATGGTGTGCCTTCAGTGGCATTACAGTAGCGCGCCAGTGTAAATGTTGAGTGTGATTTCATAAAAACTAGAGGAAAACTACGTTGGGATGAAGAGGCGAAGGAGGGCAACCACGCGGAGTACAAGCTGAGAGGGGAAGGCCAGTCAGCTCCTCTCCTTCCATAGTGGAAAATGAATAGAAAAGCGGGAAATTAAAAAAGAGAAAGTAATAAAATGCTATGATAAAAAATTTTGTACAAATTTTGTACCCGGTGAGTTTTTATGTAATGCTTTTTGTAATAATACAAATACTTTAAATTACTCAGCAAGTAAAATGTCTAACTTGATTCCTTTAAATACTGAAGAACACGCCATCTCTAAGAAGTTGCGCGATGCTCACCCCCTGCCCCCGTGGGACCCCTAACACAGTGCCCATGACCTCCACACGGTCCCAGTGTGAGAAGCGCCGGGGCGCAACTAGCATTGACCATCCTGCTGTACTCGGCACCTCCTACCTTCTGTATCATTAATTCATTGACTCAGCGAACATTTAAGGGCTTAGTGTTAGTCAATTCAGGTGAGACAGAAACATCTGATCCAGACTGCTCTCGGTACATTATTTTTCTGCTCTTGTACATTTTCTCTAGATTGTCGACCAACATGAACGTATGGGTAGAAACTCACTTACTGAGGCTGAGGCTGATGTCTAGCCTGAGCCCTGTAAAACGTGGACTTGATGTTCTATAAAGCTATTACTTGCACACATATTTGAAGGATGATTTTTTAAAGTGCTAAACTATAAATATTCTGATTCTCCGCTCTTTCACACACACTCAGAATGACCTCACACAATCACTTAAGCAGGAGGAAGGTTTTGTATCTCACTGAAAATATCACTTAATAAATAAACTTCAAGTTTAAATGCAAACTAGAGATATCATTCATAGATCCTCAAACCTGTCCTTGAAGGCTAACTGGGCAAAGAAGGTAACTAAAAAACAAACAAATTCAGCCATTAACACTATTCCTTTAGCTTCTTAAAAATGAGCCCCAACTATTAAGATTTTCACATGATATTCTCGTGTTTAAGAATCTGTATCTCTCACAGCATTTAGACTGCAATGTAAAATATAACTTAATTTGGGGGTAATGTGCAATTTTTACTTCTTATTCTCAGATTATATCACCAACAGTTTTAGCAGAAATTACTTAATTTTCTAATTTATTTATAATATATTCATTTGTCTAGTCACAAAATGATGTCTTATTTACAGCAATGAACCCTGGGGTAATGACTGTGAGGCGTGACACACACTGGATACTCAATAGTGGTGGCCCTCAAATGATGGCTGGAAACTGGCTGGTCATTTCCGCAGGTGGCGCGGTGAATTCTGAGACAGAGAATTTGACGCTAGATTATAAATTAAGATTATCTGGAGCTGGCTTTTTTGTCAGACAGAAAACTTCCCTGATTGTAACATACTGTTTGCCTTTATATCCTCCACAGTGCCCGACTATGTCCATAACCAGGTCTGGTCAGAGCATGGTGGCCCCTAAAGATGCCCACCGCCTGGTCTCTGGAGCTCCTGACTAGACCATACTACATGGCAAAGGGCACAAGTCTGTAGGTGAAGTTAAAGTTGCTTGTTAGTTGACCTTAAAGTAGGGTGGTTACCCTGTGCCATCTAGGTGGGTCCGTGTCATCACAAGGGTCCCTGGCAGACTGAAGTGGGAGGGTAAAGCAGACACGGTGGTGACAAGTGAGAAGGGCGTGACCTGCACTGTTGGCACTGAAAATGGAGGGAGGGCTGCAAGCCCAGAAATGCTCGCAGCTTCTAGCGGCTGGAAAAGGCAAAGCAGTGGGCTCTCTCCTGGAGCCCCCCGAAAGAAACAGCCCTGCCTACGCCTCGGCCCCACCCTCTAGGGCCTGCCTCGGCCCGCAACCTGCAGGACAATGATTTCTTGGTGCGTTGTCACTGAGTGTCGGGTGATCTGCTGTGGCAGCAATAGGAAACTCACTCAGTTTTAAGTAATAAACACTTTCAAAATAAAAATAACCACCAGGGACATCTAAGGAAATAAGTGAGCATTCAAAATATTTTCAGTTTGTACCATCTTCAAATTATTTGAGACCTTACGTTGGTATATTCAGTCCCTGGAATTTTACTGTCTACTCATCTGAGACCTAAGTTTCTTAGAATTGGAAACATGTCCCCCCACTGACCAGCAGCTACACCTTCAGGGGCGCACCCACTGGCCGCCCCCTGGGGGCTGGGCGCTCTCCTAGGGCTCTGCAACCGCGCCGTGCGCCAGCACCTCTCAACAACGGAAAAGTTGCTTTTTCTCTTCAAATATTTTGGCCTAAGTTATCTTTCAGATGTTTACGACTGAAATACAAGGCAGGTTTTACAAATGTGGGATCACAAAGAGCTATTTTTTGATAGAGACAGTTAACTGAACACTTTCAGTGTGCTAGCACTGTGTCAGGCACTGAGGATCAGAAATATCAATTACACAC
The DNA here is from genome assembly GCA_004026885.1 of Lyroderma lyra. NCBI lineage: Eukaryota > Metazoa > Chordata > Mammalia > Chiroptera > Megadermatidae > Lyroderma > Lyroderma lyra. The sequence goes on from PVJL010006145.1 coordinate 54,337, forward strand.
AGTCATTGTTCTCGAGAAGCTCACAGGCTGGCGACAGAGACCCACAGGTGTGTGTTAAGACAAAGTGTTTGGGGGGGACCCACAGAGTTTTATAGGAAATCAGAAGGAAAAATGACTAACTTCATTTAAAAAATCTATTCCAAACCATAAAAGAAGGAAGGGCTTACATCTTTTTGGATGAGCATCCTCTGAACCTGTAGTTAGTTACGAACTCCAGGCGACTCCATACACAGGCGGGACTGAAATGACACTCCGGGCCAGCCAATCAGGTTCTCTCCAGCTAGGGACCTGAGAATCAGAGTGCAAGGGAGGCACTCTGCCCTTCCATTACGTGGGAGGCCGCGTAAGGCAGGAATGTGGGGCCAAGACCAAGAGAAACAAAGCCGGACGGCAAACAGAGGAATGGAAAGGTGGCACGGTGACCCTAACGATGGCTGCGGTGCTGCCCTGCCTGTCCCTGGAGGCCGAGCTGCACGCTTTTTCTGTCACGGCGACACCCACCTGTGTCCCTAACATCCAGTCTTAATGGTGGCTCAAGTTACCTGGAGTGTCTGTGAGGTAGCTCTACCTTCATGAAACAGAAGCCCCGTTTGTGCTGGCTTCATTTGCCTCGACGACCTCATCTGCAATATGGGGCGAGGGAGGCAGTCTGCCCTTCCAGGGAACAGGCCGGAGAATTCATAACGAACACGCCAAGCTAAAAGCACTTGGACTACAAATTACCATATAAATGCAAAACTTTGAAAACCGCCAGTGGTTATGAGACAGTGTTCACAGGATGACCTCTATTAAAAGTCAAATGGAAGGATTTTTCAGTAACAACGAGGTAGAAAAAAGCTCAAATTAAAATGGGCCACAATTCAAAGCAGGGCTCCCTGTTCAACTTCAGAGATTAGTTCCGCTTTGGCCATTTCAAAGTATGGGAGAGAGGTGGGAGAGAAGGAGATAACAGCAGAATCAGAGGGGATCCTCGCAGAGCCCGGGGAGGAACACAGAAAGGATTCTATCTGCTCTGAGAATGCCTACCTTGCTGTTAAACAATGCTGCACAAAGCGAAGACTGTACAAACAATGCTCTTCTTTCATTAGGAGACACAAAGAGCATCCAAAGACAACCTTCAAAGGTCCCCACCTAGACAAAGCAGGACACACTACCAAAGTCAGCAGAACGGGACTCATGTCTGACCTGAAGGGGATTTTCTTCCTGTTGTCTCTTATCAAGAATTTATGGAATGATGTAGTTGAACATTGATGTTTGGGAGCTACCGTCTCCTGCCCATCTTTGAGGTCACTATTAGCTTATTACCCCTGACTGGCTAGCATAGAAAGACCAGGAACTAAAATCTTAGTGTATTCCCTATTAGCATCTCTAACAATAGGCTTATTCATCAAGGAGTTATAAACTGGCTAAACGAGACATTATAAATAATCTAAAAATAATTTCACTTATTGATGTTAAGAGCCAGGTCCTTACATGTGATCATGTGCTTAGTGAATATCAAGGTCAAATGATGCTCATTTTGTGGTACACCTGGTCTCCATTACCAAGGAATTTACTTCACCACATCAGTGCCACAATCAAGTCCTATGATAAACCACGCCGACCTCTTATTGTTGGTGCTGATCCCTCCCTTCCGTGTTACAAAGATCTTTAGCATTCATTTCTGTAGTCTCAATACTTAGCATAGTGTCTAGCGCAGAACTGATACTCAAACAACCCCTGTGAATACATCAAAGAGAAGGCAGTCATGCTTGGGTTTCACGCACATTCTGAATTTCTGTCCATCACACCTGTAAACGTTTTGTGAACATTTACTGAACTCCAGGTGCAGTAGTCAGTACTCCACGTGCATCGTCTCATTAAATCCTCACAACCAGCTAATGAGGAAACTGAGGCACAGAAACCAGTTAAAGGTCATACAAGCCACTGATTGGTGGAGCTGAGCTCAAAGCTCTACACCCTCCTGCAACACCGCCTTGCATAGTCTAGTCAATCCAAGAACGCTGGGCTGATGGTCTGGTAGATGAAGTACTCTGAGGGACACAAAACCAGCACATTATAACCTCGCTCTCAAGGAAGTTAGAGGTGAGAGGTGCTTATACAACTGATTCCAATATGAGGCCAAATCTGACCAATAGCCCTAGACATGAGGCTCAAAGTACAGAAGGCTGGGTGGAACAGGGACACATGGGGCTGGCCCATAAGTGACAGAGATTTGCAAAGACTTACAGAACTCTAGAGTTGAGGGACCAGATAACATTCAGCAAAATCACTGCACATCAGTAAAGGCAATGCGTTTGGGACTTCCTGGGGCACAGAGCACCCGTAGGAAGTGGTATTGATAAGCTATCTCCCTTTTATTCCTACTCTACCAATTCTCCCCAAGCCCACTCATCCAAATCTGAGGTATAGAGAAGGCGAGTGACTGAGGACTCCTAAAACGAACCAAAGGACACTTTGAAGTTACGGACTTTAGTGAGGATGAGGATGTCACCAAACAGTCACTTCTGTATAAACCGAGTCTGAGGTTGTAGAGACAGATGTCAGAACTAGAGCTCCGAGCTCAGTAGAGAGGAAAGTGGATGGACCTCACCTCCCCCTGCAAGTGTCTCGGAGGTCACATGCGTGGTACCTGCCTGCCGCGACGCCAGGTGCAAATACACACGGTGGTTTGGAGCGCAGCTCTAGCGCTCCATCCATCCACTCACCACTAACAAGAGCAGAGGCCTGGCAGTGATGTTCAGTCAAGTGGTATCCTCTGAACGGGTCCTTGGAGCCACTATCAGAATGACAGGGGGCTAAGACTCCATTACTTTTCTAACAAGATAAACAATGGATTGATGCAAAACCTGCCCATATCTGACTTGATAGAGCACTATACTCAAAACGCAAAACTCACGTAAGAGAGCTTGCAGGTAAAGCTTGCTTACCCAGGCGATTTAATCTCTACCTTTCCTGCAGGTGGAAAAGGAAGGTTTAGAGGTTTCTGGAACTTCTCCAACGTACCGCACGAGCAGAGCACAGACAAAAAAGACTTCATATTTCATTGAATTAATATCAAATTCTCTTTTAGAACAAATTTTATTAAATTAGAAGTCTAATTTTTCTGATTAAAAGAAAAGCCTCGCCCTTCTTCTTGATGATTACACTGCTGGAGTAATTCTAGTCGCTGTCATTAAAAAAAAAAGACAGTAAATAACCATTCAAGGAATTCTCATAACAGTCCCTCCTAAGTTCCAGGTTTGTTTATTTACTGTGAAAGCACTATTTTTCTTGCAAGTATGCAGATGAGCTCAGCCTTTATGAAGGACATGTTAAAAAGTCTTACATAAACGTTTAAAATCACAAAGAATGAAGTTATGGAACATTTAGAGAAATTAATAAAAACATTTCATCTTCGTAGGGACTGAGTATTGAAAAGTGTTTTTATAGTTTCATTAAAATAATTAACATTTAAAGAAGACAACTTGAAGAACGCAGCGACGACAAAGCAGTTTTGGCAGCCCTGACGGGTCCTTGAGCGCGTGCGTTCTTCCTTTCCTGCACGTCTGCTTCCTCGCCCCGACCATTCCTGTCTAGTTCTCGTCTCTTCCTTCCACCCTCCTCATCCTCCTTCTACCCTCGGTTCAACTCGCATCTCCTTATTAAACCCAGCCCTTAACCTGGTACGTGATTGTGATCACATGCTTGCATAATAACACATCACTCTCTTTCACCCACTTTTCAGAGCCCTAAAGCTAAATTCACATTCTCATTCTCAGGTTAACATCCTCTTCCCTCACTGGGTTATAAACTCCCTGATGAAAAGCACTGGTTCATTCTGCTCACCACCGACGTTCCAGCTCCAAATCACCAGCACCTAGAATCTATATTTCCATCTACATATCAGTCACTCAATAAATACTTGAGGAAGGAACCGACAGAAAACCTTTACCTAAATAGTTGTCTAAGAATGTATCACACGTGGGATGACTGGAACAAATTTAACATTATGTGAGTATATCCAACTGAATGTTATGGTGATATGACAATTAAGTTCGTGAACTCATCCTAGAAAAAGTGTTGCATACCTCACTGCTGAATATCACCAGTCACCTTCGAAGTGCTCCCCTCGAAAAGCTATGCATCAATGCCAGTGCCTAGTCCACCCTTCAAAGCAGTTTTGGGACTCTTTTTCTGGAATGGTCATTAGCACTGTCATTGTATGTCCTGAATGTCATCAAAACGACTTCCCTTCAACATTTCTTTTATCTTTGGGTAAAGAAAAAAGTCACTGAGGGCCAGATCAGGTGAGTAGGGAGGGTACTCCAATACAGTTATTTGTGTGCTGGCGAAAAACTCCCTCACAGACAGTGCCGTGTGAGCTGGTGCATTGTCATGATGCAAGAGCCATGAGCTGTTGGTGAAAAGTTCCGATCTTTTTCGTCTCACTTTTTCATGCAGACTTTTCAGCACTTCCAAAGAGTAAATGTGGTTGATTGTCCAGCTGGTACAAATTCATAATGAACAATCCCTCTGATATCAAAAAGGTTAGCAACATTGTTTTGATTCTTGATTTGGACCGAAAGGCCTTTTTTTGTCTTGGAGAACTGGCTAACTTCCATTGTGCACTTTGACACTTTGTTTCGGGGTCATGTATTGGTACACCCATGTTTTATCACCAGTGATAACACAGCCCAAAACATTGTCTTGTCTCTCCAAAAGGTCTTGGCAAACTTAGAGTCTCCTTTGCTTTCCTTCATCTGTGAGCTCCTTCAGGACCATTTTTGCACACACCTGTCTCCTGCCAAGATTTTCAGTTGAGATTTTCCTAACTGTTTCCCTATCGACGTTTACTTAGTCAGCTAGGCTTCTCACAGTCAGCCAAGACTCTGACGCACAATTTGACAAATTTTTGCTATGTTTTCATCAGTTCTGCTTGTTACTGGCTGTCCAGACCCCTCTTCATCAGTGACACTTTCTCTCCCCTCAGAAAATCATTTAATCCATTTGTGCACCACCATTTTCTTCATGGCATCATCCCCATAAACTTGGACTAACATGTCCCTGATTTCACTTCCATTCTTGACAAGTTTAACAAGAAACTTAATGTTTATTCATTGCTCTAATTCAAGCTCTGACATTCTTGTGACCGTAGACAAAAATACACAACAACAATAATAAACACCACTCAGCAAGACACTGAGACACAAACACAGCTGTGAGACACAGATATACCAAGGTTATGACACCTTACCAAGTTGTTTGTATAGTGCTGCCAACGAAAGTTCACAGGGGGCAAGTTCACAAACTTAACTGTCAGAACTCATACACTGCTCTTTGCACATCTGTGAATAGTGGTCACAAGCTATGTTTACAATGGTTGAGTTTTATGGAAATGTATCATAACAACAACAACGACAACAAATGGTTCCAAAATTAAAACAATTGTCCGGCTATTTCAAATAATTTGAAAAGGGCACCAATGTATTCCACACAATGGCATACTGATAAGTTAAAGAAGTGAGTCTGAAAAGCTACTATATGACATTCTGGGAAAAACAACACTATATTAAAAACTATATAAAAAGATCAGTGGTTCCCAGGGGCTCCAGGGAAAAGAGAAGGGATGAATAGATGAAATACAGGGAATTTTCAGGGCAGTAAAACTATTGTGTATAATACTTTAAAAATGGTCAAATACATGTCAACATGCATTTTTCGAAATCCACAGAATTGTACAATGCAAAGAGTGAACCTTAATGCAAACTATAGCTTTTAGTTAATGATAATGTGTCAATATTGGTTCATTAATCATAACAGACATACAACATTAATGCAAGATAGCAATAATAAGAGAAACTGTGTGTGGGGTGGGGGTGGAAATGAGAGAGAGAGAGAGAGAGAGAGAGAGAGAGGAGGGAGGGAGGGAGGGAGGGAGGGAGAGTGAGAGAGAGATTGCTTTAGGAGTGGAATTCAGAAACCAGAAACCCATATTTTAATCAGCTAGTAAGATTCTTACAGCTATGAAAATTTCTGGTATACAGAGCTCCAGAGTGGACACAACATTTGAAATAGGTTTAGTTCCAAGAACGGGGCTTGAATTGCAAAGAGCGGAGGGAAGGTGGCTAGCTGTATGGAGTTGGTGGATGGCAGAGCCAGATTTCCTCAGGATTAAACCATCCTCAGGGAAGAAGGACTTTAGAATGTGCACACTGGTGTAATATGGCCTCGTTCAGACTCTTCAGCAACGAAGAAATGTACAGCTAGGACGAATTTCATAAGCATGACCAAATTCTCTTCACTAGAGACATGGAAAAGTTGATTGATTAGAGTGAGTAACAGGAAAGTGTGTGTGTGTGTGTGTGTGTGTGTACACACACACGTATCTGTAACATCAGGAGATACTCAGCTTTGCTCCTTCAACTAATTCAGTCCCAATACTGTGATGCACACATATAGGCATATATGTACTTATACATATACAACTCATAAACCATAAAATTTACCCGTTTAGAGTATAAAAGTCAATGGTTTTTAGCATATTCACAAAGTAGTGCATCCATCACCCCTATTTAATTCCAAAACCCAAATTCCGGTTTCAAAGGATACCTCAAATTCAGAGCACACAAAAGGGCAATCAGCCAGAGATAATGTCCTATAAGAAGAATTCTTGATATTTTTCAAATGTTTCTTCTGCACATACATCTATATCCTTTCAATATCTAGGAAGGTTTCTTTTCTCTGCAGCAATCATGCAAACTAATACTCATTAAAGTTTCTGCACATCCTGACCTTGAAAAAAATTAAGTGTGAAAATGTACACATTTGGACTAAATAATGAAACAGAGGTTGAAAGAAAGTGCACCAGAAGAGACAGAACAGGCGACCATGGGACAAAGGTACACAATGGGGATTATAACAAAGTTTCTAGGGCACTGCAGAAAGACAATGTATTCTAGTGATTACCTTTATTAGACTCTATTGGATCAGGAGCCAATTCATTAAACATTAATGGCAGGGGAATGCCATCCATATATTATAAAGGGCCATTAAGTTGAGATAGACAGCTCTGCACAGGGTCGGTATGAATTAATAAGAAAACTGAAGCTGACATTTCAGAATCATAAAAGGATAGATTTAGTAGAAAATATTCAAGAAGAATAAGAAGGAATAGTATGCATTACACTATTTGTCTGAAGAACAAACTACAAATGAGAACAAATTTACCATAAACCTAAAAATACCCTTCGTGACGCAACACTTATTTCTTGAGAATGGGTGTCAGTAACATTTAAGACTCTCGCAGTTCAGTGTGTGGCAGTGCCAAATGGCGATGCGAGGACAAGTGAGAAGTAGATGTTCAGGTAGAAATCAGACAAAATGCTAATGGAACCAGAATAACCTCACCGAATACAGTTCCAAGTGTATGCGACAGCTGCAAAACTGAGATTATTGATAGACAAGAACTCATTTCAAAGTTCTTCATGGGTTAATTCTGGAACCTACTCCAGTTGACTATATTGACAAAGCAGGTCACCCACAAAGCCACCAAAGTCTTGTTAGCTTTACCACCAGTTTTCACTGTTTATAGAGTGAACTTATGTTAGAGAACTTATGGTATTGATAGTTATACACTATTTAACTACTTTTGGTAACTCTTGTGCCTCCTTTGCAAATTTACACCCATTGTTTCAGAATAACTCGTAGAATTAAGAGGTTAAGATTTCATTGGCTGTCATGTTTCTAGAAAAATATCACATGAACTTTTGTGAGACTTGGTGGCAGCTAGTATGACACAAAAATTAGCATGGCTCCTTTAAAAAAAGGATCATAAATTTGGAAGTAAGGCCAGGGTGGTTGGCGATGGTGGTACGTGGCAGGCTCCTCCACTGTCACATGAAGGTACCATTTAAGAAGCCGACCGAAGAATTTCCTTGTCTAAGAGAATGCACCTGGCTGATACTGCTATGTACTTTTTGGATTGCTGTACAGCTATTAAAAACTTATCAGTTAATTGTAAATTTTTATCTACTACAAAAAACAACCACAAAGGTTATGGTTTCATTGCTTTGTAGGATATTAACTTGTCTTTTATCAAACTTTGTGATATTATTCAAATGTCCCCCCCTTTTTTTCAACAAAATGCCTCTAAGAACCCAGCTCCTCAGAACATTCCCCCACTGTATTGGTTTCCTCATTTAAAACTTATTAAAATTTGGTACGTACTTGTTCTATATATGTATTATAGTCATGTTTCTAACTCTTTGAAAATACTTTGTCCTCCGTCAAGCACCTGTGTAAGAATTTTTATAAATAAGCCAACGTCTCTCTCATGAATCTGTACTAACCAAGGCTTATATGAATTGTCTTGTGGGGTAGCACTTACAGCAGGTAACAGTATTTATTGATAAAGCAAATGCCTCTTAACTTTTTAAAAAGGAATTTCACTGAAAATATAATTTTAGACATGTAGAGTATCACGTGGAACGGTGGAACAAACTTCCCTTCGTTTATGAGAGGTAAATTCTCTCAAAGTACTGTTAATGCCAAAAAGGTTTAACCATGAGTGATCATTACAGGTGTCTGCCCCTCCCACTGCCACCTAGAAATTTATCTATGATTTACATCACAGAATGAGAGAGGTATATACCTAATGCCAGGTGCATTTATAAATTATGACACTTTCATGGTGTCCGTTGTATTAATAGCTTTATAATGTGCCCACTGTCAAGGTTGGAACTCCAGTTGCTAATGATTCAAACACCAATCTAGATGCTGCTGTGAGGAAATGTTAAGCTGTAATTAAGTGTTTAATCAGTTGAGTTTAATTTAGGGAGATTATCTTGGGTGGGCCTAACTTAACCAGTTAGAAGCTTTTAAGATGTGTCACACCTGATGCTAAGTTTCAGCTGAGACTGGCTGGGGTCGTCAGCTAGCCTCTCCACGTGGCTGGAGTCCCCCCACAACACAGTGGTTGGAATCCAAGGAAAAGCATCCCAAGAAAAGGAGGGGGTATGGAGGGGATATGGAGGGTGGAGGGGGGCTAGAGGGAGTGGGGAGGTGGGAGAAGGCCAGGGAGCGAGGGGAGGGGGAGAGGGACGAGGGGAGCGAGCACACACTAGGTGCGTCCTATTAACAGAGGCAGCCACAGCGTTCACCGAGGTGCGAGAGAAGGTGAGAGAGACTCGCCACCTTGATCGGGCACAGCAAGACTCTAGCAGAAGGCGTGGCACTGGAAGTAGAGCTGTGACCATTTTTGGAACACTTCACATGCCACAATGTTCTTTTGCTATTTTTCTGTGCAATTACTCATCATTTTATGAATGACTTCTAGAAGCTTTGAATAAATCCGGGAAAATAACTTGATGACTGCAATATGACTTGAGTACGTTTCTGTCAAAGCAATGTACTTTTGTTATTACTTTGCTCTTTCTCTTCTCTAAGCCCCTTGGTAGGATGCACGTATTTTTTTTGAGTGCGATTACATTTTTAAATGAAGTACTTACAAAGGACATTTTCAATATTAGTGCATATCAGCTAAGTAATTTATTATAATAATCACAATGCCCAATCTTTCTCTCAAATAAACTGATATTTAAAAGTTTAAATATGTTTTGATGACTCTTTCTTCTAACTAGCAGGCTAGCCTACTACAGATACAATAATGAAAATGTTATTGAGAAATCTGACAGAAGAGCAACAGGGAAAGACAGTATTTGGTATTTAAATTACATTTTTATATCAACAGGCTTAGAACAGCGCAGAGATATATCACTTCATTTAGTTTTCTTTCATTTTAATATCACTAAAAGGTCAAGGGATAATCCAGAGATCAATTCACCATCCAGTGCACGCTGTTTCCCCTCAATTTGCAAATATAAATTTAAATGTAAAATGGTCTTTACCCAAGTTCTTCCAAAAATATACTCATAAAAGCCTCAGATATTTTCATATCTACACAAGCAGAAAAGGCGTTACTTCAAATGCGCTGCACAAATTAGCCTGATAACTCTTCTTTTACGTTTTCATACTCGTGTATCAAGCAGAATAGAAGATGAACTCCAATCAGAGGAAACCGGGTATACGCCTCCTTCTAACACAGAAAAGCCATGGTCCTTCAGCACGTCCTTTTAACACTAAACTCAGTTAAGTTCTCTATAAAATGGGGATGTGTAACCTCCCTATGTACCTGACAACAAGGTTACTGGGAAGATCAAGTGAAAGTGCATTTATTTCCTGTCACTGAGTTGGGCGACAGCGAACCGTGCACGGCGGTTACCTGCGATTGACTTCAGCACGTGGAACCCTGCTGAGAAGACACAGCGACGGTTTGGTAAACTTTACCTGGTGCTTTTGCTACACGGCTCGGTTTCCTCGAAGAAGTTCAGAGAATCACGTGAGGAGACAGATGAGCCACTACTTCATCCCCCGTCACGTACCTCTCACATGTGAGAGAAGAGAAAGAGCAGAAGCGATAACGGGGTCCTCTGGTTGTCCCAGAACACTGCCGTCCTGCTAAGGTCAGGACAGCCACACACTTCATCAGCAACAGCTGACACTTAGTCGTCACACCACTCCGGGAAAATTACATGAGCCCTGGGTGTCAGCTATCCGGTGCTGTTTAACCACTTATCCCCATCACTCAAGGGCCTGAAAAAACCATAAGCAAGTACCATCCCACACAGGTTCTGTGGTTCTGACTCGGGGACTCTCCAGAGGTCTGAGTCAAAATGTCCACCAGGTCTGGGCCAACCTGTGGCCATGACTGGAGCTGGAAGACCACTTCAAAGATGGTGGACTCGTCAGCTTGAGGAGGTGGCGCTGGCTGTTGGAAGCAGACCCCTCTCTTTGCCATGTGGACCCCTCCATAGGGCTGCTCAAGTGTTCTCAGTATGGAGACCAGCTTTGCCCAAAGTGAGCCATATTTCTATGACCTCGCATTAGAAATCGCACACTGTTGCTTCCACTGTACTATGAATGTATTGGTCAAAGAGATCAACATGATACAATGTGGGAGGGGACTCCACAAGGGGACACCAAAAAGGTGAGGGTCATGGGAGGTTGGTGACCATGACCTCTAGGGCTCTGATCCCCTATCTGTAAAATGCCACTGATAATGGCCTCTACCTTACAGGGTTAGTGGGAAAGATTAAAGGACATCATCTATCCAAAGTGCCTATTAGCCAGCACTCCATCACTGAATGGGGGTGTCCTCATTCATTTATAGGCCTGTGCCTTCTAGGTTCTAGCATGACGTGTGTGCGCGTGAATGTGTGTGTGTATCTGGATCCCTTTGGCCACCTGATGGAGCCTATGTGCTGCTTCTAAGAGGAATATTTTTTAAATAAAAAAGTATGCCGTATTACAGAAAATACAAATTAAACTGAAATACAGTTATCAAAATACTTTAAAACATATTTGTGATACAGAAATATGTGCTACTTCATTAAGATATTAAATAATGAGCCCAATAGGTGGCCTAATAACTACCATATTTTGAAAAGAGTGATAAGCCAAATGATATTTTGAGATATTTATAAAAACTATTAACATGATTAAATAAAGCTGTGATTTCTTCTGGTGACTAGGTCCCAAGTACTGCCAATGTCACTGTGGTCGTATGCCTACATTCACACTTGAAAGAAATACTAAATTCCAGTTAGAGGTTATTGTAAGTGATGTAACTTTTTTCCCATCCAAGTTCACAGATCTCATGAACACTACCCATGGACCCCAGGGATCACTGGACTAAATTTCTAACTACCCTCATACTTTAAAAGAAAGGGGAAGAAATGAGAAAATGACGATAGTCCTCATCATTAATATCCCTTACAAATAACATAATTTTGTCCTGTTAACTTTTCCTACTGTACACAGGAATATCTAATGTCTTCCGAGATATTCTCATTTCAAAATGATCACCCCTTAAGTTGGACATATACCTATGTAATGCTTTCATTTAAATGGATTTTAATGAATCTTTAGACCCAGATAAATGGATTTACAGAAGTGGTACATTAAAAGGCCATTTTAAGTTTTGGATCCAAAGGACCTTTAATTTATAGCTCCAGAAAATATCCATTCTATGGCTCAAAGATCCTTGTGGATTATAAAAGAGGAAACGACTAACAGAAAAGGAATTATTCACCACATTATTAAACATGACAAAAAGCTTCTGAATTGGAGCTTAAAACGAGCTATTTAAGATTCCAGCAATCCCTGGGACTTTGGCAACAAAAATGTTCAAAAGCCTTTTATAGTTGCTGTCAGATTTCTGTAAAGCATTTGAGATTCCTGTGAACTTATTTATATAACAAGCTAAAACCTGAAGCCGACTTGAAAGTCTTTCTATTCTAATTATGTGGAATTGGAAATGCTGAGAAATGATGTTCTGTGTTCTCCCAAGAATATCTTCCTGAAATGGTGGTTTCAGAACTCGGTGTTTAGAACAAAGAATAAGGGTATAGCTGCTACGGCTTATTACAGAGAGTAGTTACAGCAGATACACAAGCCATAGTTTTGGTAAAATGGTTTCAAATTACGGCCATTTAGCAATTCTCCCCGCAGCAGCACATTCTAACTGGCTGCTCACAGTGTTCCCTCCTGGCCCACTACAGAGGTTTATTCCGAAGCGCTATAGTTCATGGGTGATCATGCAGCAAAATAATTCGGGAGATAATGACCCACCAGCATATCAGCTGATGGGGGTTCTTATCCCAACGCCGTTCGTGACGCTGCCGGTGGCTCCCGAGCCAGCGCCTCCTACTCCCGCCTGCTGCGTCCCCACCTGACAGCTGGGCCCTCTGTGCTCGGAAGACAGGGTGGGAGGCGGGGGGCGGCACTGCCCCGAGCCACAAGCACGAGGAGACGGTCCAAAGTGAGACTAATTCCGGGGAAGATGACTGCTCTGACAGCTCGACGACAGATGATCCCCCCTTTCAGGACTCACACCCTTGTGTCCTCATCAACCCCGTCTCCTTTTGCTTGGGGGGCTGACTGTGAGATTAGTTTACAGAGACTCCATCTTTCTCACTCTCTTTCTCAGGTTCTTCTCACTTGCTCTACCAGGTGAAGCAGGTTGCCCTATGGAGACATCTATGTGGCCACACGGAATTGAGGCCAATTGGCCAGCAACCCCAGAAGAACTAAATCTTACCCAACACCACGTGAGCGAGCTTGGAGTGGAATATCTCCAAATCCAGATCCAGACACCAGAATCAGACGTGTTCAATGACTTGCCTGCATCTCATACGCAGCAAGGGGATGTCTAGAATGGGGACATGAAAACAGTTCTTGCTAGCTCCAAAGGTTGTACTTCATTGCACTACACTGTCATTCTACATGAATTCTGTTCCCAACACTGGATTGTGTATTTCCTGTTTGGAAGTCAGAACACATTCCCTCGAAACGAAATGATGTGACTGAAATGACTAGGCTCTACCAGTAGGGGCGGGGGCGGGAGAGAAGGTGCAGGGGTGGGGAGAAGGGCGGAGGCGATGACAAAGGCCACTGCGCCACGCACTCCTGAGTCTTGGCATGTTGGTCCAGGGGGCGGCTGGTGGGTGGAGGAGTGGAGACAAGTACAAATTCCTGTAGAGCCCGAAACAACCACGTGCCCTCGTCCTGCATGTCCTTGTTTGAAATTGGCTTCAAATGGCTCTGAAGGTCTTTGATGGAATTAATTAACGACAGTGAAAGGAACTCATCCAGATTTGAGGGCAGGCCTTAAACCCAATGACTGGGGAAATGAGGGGGAGATGTGGGTACAGAGACACGGAGGAGAGGACAGAGGCAGAGACTGGGGTGAGGGTGTCCCAAACCAAGGACAGTAGGATCCACCAGAAGCTGGAAGAAGCTAAGGATTGTCTCTTAAAGGTTTCAGAGTGAGTGTGGCCCCCCTGCTCACACCTTGACTTTGGCCTCCAGACTGTGGGAGACTACATTCCTATTGTTTTAAGTCACTGAATTTATGGCAACGGCAGTCCTGGGAAACCAACGTAAGTACCAAGTGATAGGCATGCCCGGCTAGAGACAAAAGTACGTCAGCCTCCCCAGGTCAGGTCAACCCTATTGTGGTTGCGTGAGGACCCCCATGCGAACGACTGTCGGTGAGAACAGCTGTCACAATAACCAAAACATCACCTTTACCTTCAAAACAAATATTTAAAAGTCAATGGGTGAAAATAATTTTTTTTCTATGAGGTTACTGTGAAAGATTTAATTAGAAATAATGACTATAAATCAAGTCTTATGTTACACTGTAGTGGAATATCATCTCTAGATTAGCATAATGTCAGGCATGGAGCATATCCCCAACAAGTGGGAGTGTCCCCGCCCGCTTAGGACTAAAAGCTGAGAGACATGAGAAAATCAGGCGGTCCTGACCTGATCTGGATGTTAGCTGCTGGTCACTACTTGTGAACTTTTTATTTAAAAACTTTTAAAACCAAAGCTTTAGAGTAGATCCTGCTCTAAGCAAGCCTTAGAAGACAGTATAAGGGCCTGTTGTATTCCAGACAGAATGATGTGACTAGAGCAAAATAACTCTGTGACTTGACAATTGGAAGTAATTAAACTGCTGGCCAAGACAGCCCGAGCAATTACAAACACCAACCGAGAAAGGTGGGAAATCCAAGGATGAATACTGAAGACCATCAGTAAACACATCAGAAACATCACGAAAAGCTTTCTATGCAGAAAAACATGCACGGTTTTTTTTAAAATGCTCTCCCTTGCACAGTCGTAAAATGAAATTGCAATATGTATTTTTTTTGCTTATTGGCTTTGTTTCAAATGGCTATTATTACATCTTGATAGTCAATTAAAACACATTCAACAAAGTAGAAATCTGCTGAAGTATACATGTATAAGCATGCATAAATATAACTATTGAATTGAAACATTAAAATATTTTCCATAGCAACCCTAAATCAAACTGATATTTCATTTTGGATCCCCTGATGCCAATGCATATAGTACATTAAACCCACAGCTTTCAAAGCATAAAAATGCCTTTGAAAACATAAGTAATCTAGAGATGATGTTCAAAAATACTATAATATACAGGTTGGTTTACAGCTATTATGCCTTTCCCAAGATTACATTTCTATGAAAAAACAGCAGTCTAAACATGATAGTCATTACATTGTCATTGTGGAGAGAGAAATTTTGATTTTGCAAATTCTGACTATTGGGGTTTCTGTGCCCATAGTGACAGATTACTTAGGTCTAATTTGCACTTTTCTAAAAACGCTCCAGTCACACAGCACAGAATTTTTAAACTACAGACATTAAGGATTCGGAAGGACACCGGTGCTGACCGGTGAGATGAGAAAGAGATGAGAAAAAGATGCAGACTACAGTTTCTGACTGCAAAGTCACTGGTCTTCACCAAAGGAGGGCAAACATGTACCTAATCAGCCTTCCCTGACAGCAGACAATGGTTAATAAATGCCTGTTAATTAAGGAGGAGGTCAGGAGTAGGTCTCAAAGGGATTGAACCATAGGTTTTATTCCCAGTATAATGGGTTGTAAGAGAAGAGACCACAGTATTCTGGCTACTCGGCATTGGGAGTGAGATAGTTCCAAGTTTAACACCATGAAAACCATCCTGAGAGAGGAGAGCTCCCCCTCCGCCCCCCAGGATTTAGGGGACATCAACAGTGAGCCCTGGGCTGAGCTGTTTAGATGAAGAAGGATGGGGGATTGAGGGTTCACAAAATACACTTACAGCTTCAGAAACGAGGCTTTCGAATCACATCAACAAGGTTTCATGAGAATGAAGAACTATTTTTAGCGAGGATTCGCCACCATGTGATGCAAACCAAAATCTCAAAAAAAAAAAAAACCCACAAAAGTACAAATTACTTCAGAAAGTAAAAACTGTGCCTCAGGCGGTGCCACTGAATTCACTAGAAGGTAAAACTACTGCAGATTGCATTTTCGAAAGCATCTCAGCAACATGTTCTACCCTGGAACCACCCCTTCCCTTTCAACCAACATATGTTACAAGTTCATGTAAACAACTTTCCATGAGCAACGCAAAGCCATGCTCACAGAGGAACCACAGGGAATCAACAGCATTTGAAGAATTTCCAGGGAGAAAACGGAGGGTCTGAGCCTTTGTCATTGCTGAAAAAGAAATGCTGGTTAAGTTCCATGCATTAAAATAACCCATGCAAAATATGCTGGATGAAGTAAGATAAATAACAGGACATAACATCTCTTGCATGTCTGAATGTACTTTTGGGACACTAAAATGCATCTGAAACATGAAACCATCAAATTCTACTGCTGGAAGGGATCCATGCAATCAATCATTCTAAAGGAGCCCTCTGGAGGAGCCAAAATTCCAGCAAACACCAAGAATGGACGCAGGTCACAAGTCAGTGGGCCACAGAAGTTGGACCAGAGTGCATATTCTAATTTCATCATACCACACTTTCAGTCTCTAAACACCAGCGGGCGTGAATGCAGAAACAATGGCTACAATCATACACTGTGCCTAAAATAGCAATTACAGAATAAACTGGAGGTCTCAGTCACATCGTTGACCTTCAGGGGTTTTTGCCCAAGAACATTCCCCTTCCCACGGACCTCTCCTGTTACCCACTGCAGCCACACGCACTTCCCTTCCGCCCTACTTCCCTACTCATCCTCAGCCACACAATCACTAAGCTTTTCTCCATTCCGATACCTGTGTCGTGTTAAGAATGTTACATAGACAAAAATCACACACCACTTGGCCTTTTGAAACTGGGCTTTACTTTAGAGATTTATGCAAGTTTTGGTGTGTCAGTAGTTCATGCTTTTGAATACTGAGTAATCTCCAGGATGGGATCCAACTCACCTGGTGAAGGATGTCTAGGGTTTGTTTTTGTGTTTGTTTTTCAGTTTTTGACTATTATGAATAAAACTGCTATGAACACACTCCTGTGTGGGTTTTTGTGTAGATCTAAGTTTTCATGCATTTGGGGTAAAATGCCCATGAGTGCAAAAGCTTCATTGTACGGCAGTTGTCTGATTCATTTTCAGTAAACTACTAAACCATTTTTCAGAGTGACTATACCATTTCCCATTCTCCTCAGCAGAAATGTAAAAATAAGTCAATAGAGGAAGGATAGATTTTTCAGCTGATGGTGCTGGAGCAATTGAACATTCATAGGCAAAAAGGAAAGGAAAAACCTGGCCTAAACCTTACAGCCTATCTAGAAACTGACTTACAATGAGTGATGGGACCCATTTTTTTGCATATTCGTGCCAGCACGTAGTATTGCCACTATTTTTTATTTCAGTCTTTCCAATAGGTATGTAGAGATATTTCCATGTGGTTTTAGTGTAGAGATATTTCCACATGTATCTTCCAAGTTTTCGGTATTGCTAGACTGCCCTTTTCCAAATCCTTCGAGGAGAAAGAACTGGCTTCTGATATGACCTTTTTTAGTCTGGGCCTTTGGCTTAAAGTGTTGCTGCTGCTTAAGTTCCAGAGCTAGAATATACTAGGCAAAAATAAAATCTAGGAGACTCACTACTGTTTCCTGTCTGACTTCTCACTACCTTTCAGAATCTTCTTATATTTATCTTATGTCTAACAGCCAGGATTTTTGGCTGTACATGATGAGAAGAAGAATGATACGTACAGCTATTCCATCTCCCTAGGAGTAGAGGACCCTTTACCTTTGTTTATAAAGAGACGTTTTCTCTTCACTGGTACCTCACCAGATGCTATCATGGAAGGGGATTTAAGACGAATGAGAAGAAAAACAGTGATAACTAGAGGACATTAGCATCCCTGGAGAAGAAACAAAGAACGAAGTAGATAGTAGACAGAACTACAGTCAGAAGACTCAAGTTCTAATGAAAGAACTGTCACTTAATAGTCTTGTGACCCTGCCTGTCATTTAAGCATTCAATCTCATTTTTTCCTGTAAGATGAAGATGATACTTGCCTAAGTGCTCTTCCACAGTTGTCATAAGATGACAGAGGGTAGAGAATGATATTTTGTCAACATTCAGTCAAGATAGAAATAAAGAGCACATTATTTCATTCTGATGATGCACTCCCTGCCCACTGCCCACTCTGCTCCAACAAAGGCCAGTCCTTCCTAGTTTTTCTCATGTTTCAGCATTGATCCAGTCACTATTGATCCATGGGTAAAGTCAGACACATGTGAGGCATCTGGGACATCTCTGACTCTACCATCCCACACCAGTCTAATAAGAATATCGGAGTCCTATAGTACCGGGAGTCTCAAATCTTTCCACCTCACTCCATCAGCCCAGTTTCCTCTAACCTCTATTGTAATAGCCATGGTACTGGTTTCCCTGGCTCCAAGCTCTTTGCTGCACAGCAATCGGAACCATCCTCTCAGGACCCAGATCAGATTTCCCCAAGCCCGTTTTAGATTCTCTAAGGTTCCTCAGATCTCTGGGTCCCACTCAGGCTTCCGCTCTGTCAAGAATTTCCTTTGCTCATTCATGCCAAGCACTGAGAGGATCTTTCCACTTACTCTAAAATAAAAAATAAATAAATAAATAAATAAACAAAAAAACAAAAAAACTTCATCTATACACATTATTCTAACTCTTTAATACCTTTCTGATCAGGAAAACAAACCAAACATCAGTGGTTAAAAGTAGGAAAGTAACTGTCGCATACGGTATTAGCACGGCTTCATAAGGACAAGAAGAAACATTAGAAATGGCCGGTGGAGCTCGCACGCCTCACCAGGGGAGTCTCAGCTCTGTGCCGCCTGAGAGTGGAAGTACTAACGGTAACTGTGACTCACAAAGCTGATAAGCCAAACCTGACCAAGTCATGATTACAGACTAAACTCAAACTCCTTCCTAACTAGTTTATTCAAAGCCACGAGTTATCCTCAGAGACTTACGAACCCTTGACTGTTCTAAAAGCTGCCCCGTCAATTCATTCTGACCTACTGCTACCAAGAGCTCCCCATGAGAATTCCAGCCCCCAAACATTCTAGCACCCTTCCCTAATTCCTCCTTTTGAGATACACCACAGTTCTGGTGTGTGTCTGCCCTTGTGGGCCCCTACCTTGAAATTCAAGTATGTTTCTGATAATCTTTAAATATTAGGTTTTAGGCAAATAAACACTTAGAAAATGTAGAAATAATTCACACTTAGAACAGTTATTAGCGGAAAGGCCTGGGGAGGAAATGGGGGTGAGATGAGGTACAGACCACTCCTTAGTTTTTTGTAGTGCCTGAATTTTTAACAGTGAAAATGTGTTTCTATATTACCTCTGAGGTTTTAAAAAACATACCCTAAATGTTAAACATAAAAAGTACATACAAGGGCTGTCTGGAAAACAATCCAGCCATAAATGCCTCTATTCTTCATATTACATGGCTGGATACTTTCCGGATAGCCCTCTTGTAATTGTATAATAGAAAAAAAAAAATGCTTGCTTTCAGGAGATAATTAAATGCCTACACTCACTAAATGTATTTAAAGTGGTTATGATTCAATGTCAGGCTGATGTTTTTTGCACCTATTTTAATTGCACTTTAAAGGAAGTATCAGGAGGTGTTAATTAGGAATTATCTGCAGGCCACTTTAAATCGATATGTAGTGGGAACTAAACGATGCTGGTTTCGTGCTTTACTTTCTGAAGACACCAGTCCTTCCCCCTAATTTAGTACAAACCACTGAGAGTTCAAGGAAAGCTTAGCACGTATTGAAAGAGGCAAGAAAAACAGCTTCTGACAGCACATGATGGCGGGGAGGGTGTCCCCCTCCCACAGGTCTGTCCTGCCCTGAGGGGTGTCCACTGCCCTGAGGGGTGTCCGCTGCCCTGAGGGGTGTCTGCTGCCCTGAGGGGTATTCGCTGCCTCGGGTTTCTCATCCAGAAAACACAGCTAAGTACTTACTCCGTATACGTTTACCACATTTCTTTTTTCTTTCTTTCTCCAAATACTTCGCAATTTCTAGATAATTTAATGTTCATCACAGTGTCCAGCACGGTGCCCTGAACCAAAGAGCTATTCAAAAGCAAGTAAAACAGCAGCAGATTTTGCCGATGAGGACTCGTGTGAGCAACCACACTGCAGAGGAACTTTGAAATGAGATTCCGTTTCAAAAGGTTTTCTTCACTCGCAGTTCTAGTCTTCCAAGAATAATGCTTCACTGACATCTGACTCATATCCCTAACTGGAGAGAATTCTAAGGCTACGTTCCTTCATCAAAGTTAACTGGGAGCAAGTGTAACCCACCAGAAAATTCCATTGGAGTGAAAACTGAACTGAGACGTCCAGGCTCAGATGGAGGCTGATCCGAACTTCCCGACAAGCAGCAGTTAAGTCATCGCCGACGAGATTGCCTCGAGCTGGAAAAAGCTCTGATGCCATCAGCTTTACACCAGGATCAAAAACAACAACAACAAAAAACAACAACTTCTAATATTTCTATTGCATGGGCCAAAAGCTGAGGAGGTAAATTTCAGGCAAAGCGAGGGCTCATTTTTAAAATGCTATCATGGAGATCGATCATTGGCATGGATGGAAACCACCTTCTCCCAAATCCAACAGAGCCCGCAGGGATGATGAATGCGGCTCGTTATGCAGCCCGGGATAGAGCCTACGAGAAGAACTGACTTCCACTCATTTCTCAAACGCTCATCACGCTGCGTGGAACCCGAACTCCCAGGGCCGTAGGTGTTCTCCGTGGCTCACAAGAGCGATGCAGTAATGCCTAACGGGTTTCAGCTCTCGTGCCAGCTGTGATTGCCAGCTACAGCCTGTGGCACAGTGGAGAGAAGTTCTGAAGTTGACTCCGGGCCTCGTGGAATGTTAACAGCACAATTAAAGAGCAAAGCTTGCCATCCTGGCCCACTAGTGCTGACGCCTCTGGGTCCTCTCCCAGAATGCGTGTTGCTGGACCCACAGAAGGCCACGTTTCAGAACCCCCCTTGCAGTCAGATGGGGCCGCGTGGCCCATGCTGGCCCACAGACCGTGACCAGCGACACGCGCAGCCCTTAACCACCCAGGTGCTGCCACACAGCAGCGGACTGACGTGATGAGCCCTTCCTGTTGGAGGGCAGCCCCGGAGAGCCACCGAGCACCACCACGGGCCTTGCGAGGCTGAGAAATCAATCCCAGCCGCAGAGACTGCCACATCGTTTGCTCTGCATGGTAACCCAGCCCACTCTGACTTCTACAGTGACGCTCGCAGCAGGGACAGGAGGCCGGAGTGTCCGGTACTTGGCGTTTCTTAGAGAATCCAGAGGAACTCTCAGGTACCCTGGTTGGTCTTACCGTTGAAATGCCCACCAGCACCATGGTGAGTTTCCATCCGGCACACTGGGGACGCCTGAAGGTCACACGGCTACCCCTCATTCTGAGAGCTATCAGCTGGGACCAGCACCTCGGAGCTCACCTGTCTCCTTTATCCCTCACTTCCTCACTTAAGCACGCGGATGTTCAGATCCGACTCGACACATCACCATTATAAACACGAGCGTCCTTATGGAAAGTCAAGTTGCCATTGTTGTGGCGCTTTGCAATGCCTGGGGACGCTCCAGCACAGTTACACTTCGTTTAGGTGAAGGGGTCACTTGGGCCAGACTGTTTTGGCAGATGACCTACAGTTGCTGCCAACTGCATCAGGAATATCCCTTCACATTTCAACATACTTGTGTCAGCAGGATCCCAGCAGACGAGGTGTCCGTAACATTGGGACGAAAGACCAACACCTTCGGAGCAAAAGGTGATGCTTTCACCGTGCTTACCAGGTGCCAGGAACTGTCCTATGAGCTGGACACTTATCCATGTGGTTAAACCTTCCAACAGCCTCGAGGAAGCTTTGACATACTTACTGTCATTTTACAGGCGAGACAACTAGTATGTGACTTAACACTCCCACAGAAAGCGCTGATCTGTCACCACCATTAACTAGAATAGTCTCCAGATGAAACACAGGATAAGCAGTCAAATGTCAGATAAACAACAAAAGATGTTTAGTGTAAGTATGTGCCAACTACCACCTGGGGCATACTTACACTACAAAACAGAACGAACCTCCACTGCTTACCCGAAATTCAACTCGAACTGGGCCCCTATGTCGCTAATTGGTGAAATGCGGCAA
Source organism: Lyroderma lyra (assembly GCA_004026885.1). Lineage (NCBI taxonomy): Eukaryota > Metazoa > Chordata > Mammalia > Chiroptera > Megadermatidae > Lyroderma > Lyroderma lyra. Next base: position 76,425 of record PVJL010006145.1, read on the forward strand.
CTCTAAATGAGAAGTGAGATTTGCAATTTTCATCAATAACGCAGTATTGCTAACTTCATTAAGTAGCCAGGCGAAGCTCATTGTACATGTCTCCTAGCAAAGCAAGTGAGGAGAGATACAGGAAGGAAAACTCTGTCAACCTAGTTCACTACAAAAATAAAATGCAAAAAAGTATATTTCAGTACCAAAAAAACCCCTCTGCTTTTTCTTTCCTACTACTCAGCCTACGCATTTGAACTGGACCCGGATGTTGATATATCAATCTGCCAGTTGTCACATTTTATATTTCATTGGTGAAAATCCTGCTTGTGAGTCTCTCAGCCATTCACTTTGTTCAAATTTGGCCATGGGTTTTGCAAGAAAACACAGAAAATTCTTCTTCTTTACTATTATTATTACTACTTCCACAGCGTGAAGACAGTTTAAACAGCAACATAAATATTCTAGCGCAGAGATGAAAAGGACGTAATAAACAGGAAACACACTCTGCTCATGATGTATTGCCGAAAAAGTCCCTGTCAATCCGCTTCAGTGAAGGGAATCAAGAACAGTGCGGCCCATGGCAGGGGCATGCGCCGAGTTTGACGCACTGGGAACAAATAGTGAAACCGGTACAGGGGAGACTAACACAATTTTCGAATCTAAAGAAGCTTGGAATAAAGTGCTTCCAGAGATTCTGAATGCCGTCGCTTTAAACGCTTGGTCTCTCTTACAAGTTCTGGTTCACGCAGGGCCGTGAGTCACTGCCAACGACCCGACAGCTACTTGCAGCCCGAGCGCGGTGTCCCCAGCCACCCGCCAAGAGCGTCAAAACTGTGGGTTTATCTTTCTGCGTGCTGTGAATATGAATAAATTAAGATCTTTAAACTGTCCAGAAAGAAGTAAGAAAAAACTGCCAGGCGCTGAGGTGCACATGATGTATTTACAGACATTAGAGAAGCAGTGCCATTAACAATAATTAATGATGCTTTTATATCTCAAAATGCATACGCAATTGACTGTCAATTTGTTTTCAAGGTGTCTGCAATCAAAAACTAAATCTCATTCTAAATGAATACTTAACTGATGTGCTATTTAATGCCTCAGCCACAACACGCTGTTTTATGAAAACAGGGTTTGTTTAATTCAGAACTTTTATTGAACTTTATTATAGGTAACGGGACTGCATCACTCGCGTTCTGCAGTAAGGGTCACAAAGGCTAATGTAAAAAGCTGTATTTTGGAAAAACCAAATTCAGTCAGTTAATTACTCCCCAATTAAAACATAGTTCCACTAGTTCTAAAGGAACCCACGTTTACTGATGTGCCACGTCTCCAGGAGAGGTTTTAGAGTTTAAAAGTTGAGGACACATCGCTGATGGGAAGCAGAACAGACATAAATGTAGAGGAGCACTTCATTAACTCCTGATTCCCTTCTTCGCTTCATCCTACTCTGGATTAGAACTCGAGTACACAGCACTTGGCAAACAATAGTGAAATATTTATATCCACTGAACTTCCGAAGAAGTTAAAATTAGAAAATGTGTCTCCCCTAAGTCAATATATTCTTTAATATTTCACTAGTCACTTAAGCCCCTTCTTTGCTTAAGAAAACTAGGAGTAAAATAGAGACTGCATTTGCTCTGTGGGTGCCAAAGCTGTGTGGAATAGAAGTTTGAGCTAAACTACGAAACGCAGCCCGCCGTTTCTCCATGGGAAACAGAAATGTAAAAACACATTTCAGGACTCCCGGTCTGAGCTGCTGAGAAATCATCTGCATGCTTCCTAAATGCGTCAAGACGGAGAGGTTCCCCGGTGCCTGTTTCCTTCCCTTCAGTCCACTTTATTTCCACTAGGAACAGCGATTTGGCTCTTTGATAGTAGATCTCCCTAACAATCCCTCCTAACCATAATGTGTGCGAAATTAAATTGAGTGCCTTGGTACTGTTCACAGTGCGGTAAGAGAGATCACAAGGCAGTAATTCTAAATGTAACACATATAAAAAACAAATGGTACAAGATTTTATAAATTTAAGAAACTATGTAGATGGAGTACTAAACATACTTGGCATGTTTAAAAATACACTTGATGCTTGTCAGCTCCCAGAGAGTACAAACATATTGTTTGTGTTACCAATAACAACAAGAAGAGATGAAGAATTGATAACGAGTGTGTTTAATTTTAATAAAAATAATAAAACTTAGATACCGCATTTCTTTTGAGATGTGGCAAAAATCTGACACATAAATCCTAGGAAGGCAAAAATAGTCAACTGTATTTGTTCTTAAAGAATTTCAAATAAAAAAATCATGCTCCCCTTTTGACAGGAATAGTTCTTTCTACCTCACACAATGAAGATGAGCACATAAAGAGAAATTCTTGATGTGACTGAGTACTTAAATGTAGACAGGTTGACTTCAATAAGGCTCTCATGTCAGAGACAAGGAGCCAGAGTAGAACTGTGTTTCCAAGAAAGTATCTACAGAAAAAATTCTAACTTAACATCTACAGAGAACTCATATGTAAAATGAAGGAATGAATGAATGAATTCACCAGCCACACACCATTTGGTCATCTGACCTTTGACTTCTATTGTTCAGTATGCCCTAATTCCAAAAGACAACATTTATAGGAATTGCTCCAATATCTGAGCTGCTTAAACCAAGACAGTGAGATAAGAATCCCTAAACATTTCAAATCCATTTTTACTGATGAAAGGGAATATGAGCTCTAGAAGGACTGAATGCCATGCTTGCTTGGATTTTTGCCATTGAGGAAGATCTACTCTAACATGTGTTGTATGACACTGATACTTATTTTGAGTACATTTTTAAAATGACACCTGCTACAAATATCATGGATTCATGCATCCTTAAAGTCTTGCAGGGAATAAAACAGTAGGGGCAAATACTGATGAGCCACATTGCACTATTGTTTTTTTTCTCAGAGGAAAGAGATACTTTTTCAAGTACTACACTACAAATCTATTCCCAGGGTCAGCTGATACTGGTCATGATCCCGAGCAAACACTGTGACAAAGAGTTGGTCTCCTGCCATGGTGATTCCTGGAGCCCATATGCTGAACTGTGGCCAGACTCTTAAGGCAACTGTGGCCAGTCAAAGCAGGGAAGGTGGTAGGAATGCTATTTTCAAGACACAACACACATCGTACATGACTGTGATGATCATTACAAATAATGACAACAGCTGCCAGTACATACTGAAAGAGCACTACGTGATGCATGGTATACACAGGGCTTTACTGTCTCCCATCACTGTTTCCTCACACCACCACTGTGAGTTACAAATTATTAGCAATGCTAGTGTAAAGATGAAAAAATAAAGGCATAGACCTTGCCCAAGGCCACTGGAAGTGGGATTGAAATCCATGTGTTTACTAAGCTCATGGGGTTCAAATGTATAAGGAGTCAGACTTGAGTCAGCCCCAGCTCCACCTCTTACTATAACCTTGGACAAGTCACTTAACCTCAGGTTTTCATTTATAATGTGTGGATTATATAGCACTACCCACCTTACAGGCATCAGAAAAAAATCATCTGCAACTTGGAAATAGGAAAATGAGACTACTGGATTCCTTCAGTGCAGTCTCCCCACTGCTGGCTTGACTGTCCGTTTAAGGGGCTATTTTATAACTCTGACAGGAGACAGTAACTTGTGTGAGCTGTTTGGACCAGCAGGACGTTGTCCTGTTCTTTATCTCACCCAACAATCCATCAAATTGCATAACTGACCATCTGTATATACATGTACAAAAGATCATCTTTGGACTGATTTTAACATCTTACTAGTGCCCTCACCAATTAATGAGATGAATACAAGGGCTGTCCAGAAAGTATCCAGCTATGCAATATGAAAAATAGAAGCATTCATGGCTGGATTTTTTCTGGGCAGCCCTCGTAAGATCTTGAACCACGTTTATTTTATATTTACACAAGAGCCATGAATTTGCCTTTTTGCGAATTTTTTGTTTTAACACAGCATTGTTTCAAAAATTCAGTGAGATGGTGCATATGAAGTATTTAGTATAGGGCCTACCACACGTGAGTCAGCCAATGTCATCTATTACATCATTGCTATGATCATCTCAATAATTGTTATCACTACCACCAGACCATTTTAAATGTTCAATGTTAGGAATGGTGATTTCCGTTTACTCATATTTAAATACTGAGAGGGAAGAATTAATTACTATATCTGAGAATAGTTTCCAAATTCCACAGGCTTACCCACAGCTGAAGTCACTTTAAATCCTACCTCAAGAATGGTTATCTTGCGAATCACAACTTGGTACCGAAATGGTGTTTTTAAGGGATTCACTTTCTAATGCACAGGAGTCTAGGCCTCGGCCAAGCCGCCATCACCTGTGGCACTGATGGCTGACAGTCGTTCCCCTTCCTAAGTGCCTGCTCTGTAGCTCCCTTACGCTCTGTCAAGGACATGCTAGTAATTAATTACCAATAAACTAAATGCCAACTTTGCTTGAATTGGAAGGTTTGGAACCTCTTCTCTTGGGGGTGGTGAGAGGCAGCAGAGAGAGGAGGAAGTCCCCCTCACTAGGTGTAGGAAACACACTGTGAGAAGTTACTACGGAGATGGATGACTCCTTAACAAGCTGTTTGTACAGTGCTGCACAGGGGCAAGCTCACAAACTTTACTATCAGATTTTATGTCCAAACAGCTCTGATGGCCATTCTAAAGTGACTGTCCTGATACTCAGCAATGAGGTATGTAGCACTTTTTCTAGGATGAGTTTGCGAAATTGTCCTCGAGGTGTGCGTGTGTGTAATGCACACACACACACACGGGATGTAAAGTACAGCATAGGAAATATGGTCAGTGGCATTCTAATAGCTATGTATGGGTCAGATGGGCAGTAGACTTGTTGGGGTGATCACTTTGTGAGGGGTGTGAAGGTCTAATCCTTATGTTGTTTTATACACCTGAAACTAATTATAATTAAAAAATTAAGACAAAAAAGAAAGAATCAACTGAACTCATAGCAGAAACAATGTGCTAACTGTGACAGTCCTAAGGAACACTGGGACTTCTGGTACTCATGCTATGCCACACATGAGTCCCAGTGCACCAATCATCCTGCAGCCTGGGACAAATTACAGATGAGGAAACAGATTCCAACATCTTACTTTGCTCAAGGCTGAACTAAATTTCAGGGTAGAGGGACACGAATCAGACAGAATCCAGCCAATCCATTCATAGTCACTTCACTCGTCCATGGGTATCATTCATACACGTGCACACCCGCTTCCGACCTGACACTGATATAAACACACACACACAGCTATGTACATTAGCACCTTCCTTGTTGTTGATTTTTACAGTCTACAATGGTCAGGAGTTAGGAGTCGGGGGCGGACACGACTCTGGCCAAATCAAACTCTCTAGAATTACGTGCCTTCCAAAGTAGCTGAAGCAACATTTCCATTATCCAAATTAAGGGGATCTTTTGACATCAGTCGCAGTAGTAGAATGGGAAGGCTGAGCCAGGCTGGCTGATGAGCGTGTGAGCAGCACATGACGGGCACTACAAACAGGGTTCCATCATCTATGACTGAGACTTCACCTGGCGTACTTGGTGGACATGCTGGTGCTTCGTGCAAATAGGCTGTCACGTAAAATGCAAACAAGTCTCTTTTGACAAAGAGATACTGCTGTCGGGCTGGGTTGACGGCTTTATATACCACAAAGCTCTTGAGGTGACAGATGAAAGCAGTCTTGAAATTATGGTGATGTGGAATTACGGCATAAATCCTGCCTGGGTCTCAGGGGAGCCAAAGGGTAGCTTTGGGCCATTCATTAAAAAGAAAATCTGGGCGGGGGAGGAAGGTAGGTCTTTCTACTCTTGACTCTGTGAAATGGGTTTTGAAGTTACCAGCCCAAAACTGAGACTATGGCCCCCAAACGTCTTCCAACGAGATGAACCACGTTAGTTAAAGATGTGGCGGAAGTGCTTCTCTTGACCCCAGTGGCGCGCGGACGCGGGAACCTTTGGGGACGTTACAGCAAGCGGCTCCAGGGGCCCACGCGCTGCTTCCCCGAGCCGCCCAGCCCAGGGGCCTGCTCGCCCGAGGCCGGGCAGCTTAAAGGGCCCTGCTTCCCGCCGGCTTCGCCCCCCATCTCAGATGCGACCCCCCAGCAGTGAATGCTGCCGTCTGTCTCGCTCTCATCTCTTAACAAGGATTTTCACAAAGAGGCCTGCTGGGGAACGTATTTCTGATGCATGATTAATAGGAGATGTAGGTTTTCTTTTTAAAAAATCATACTTTGACTATAAGAGGGCAAATTCATATCCACAAATCAAAGGGAACCAAGGGTTTCGGTGGTGTCAGAAGCTTCATCTGGCTTCAGTCTGACAGGTAACTCTGACAGGCAAAAGTCTAGGTTCACCCAAGCCCACGGGTGCGGGGGGGGGGGGGGGGGGGGGGGAAGGAACTCAAAGCCCAGGAACTTCAAATAAAATAAGAGAGAGTCACGGCATTGTCAACCTCAGAAAGACAGAGAGAGGGGACCCGCGACCCGATGGAAACAGATGTCCAGTGGAGGGTTTCTGGTGTCGTCTGCATTTTTTCCAAACTGGAGTCAAATTTTACAATTCCCTCCAATAGAGGAGAACGTTGCAAGAGTGATGTGACTGATTTTCACTTAAAAAAACAAAACACTTTTTAACTGAGAAATAACATGTATGTGCTGTGGCAAAACAGGGCTGAGCCCAGAACCTCTAAGGCTCCTCTGCTGAGGGTGGGGGAGCTGCGTTTCCTCCCCTTGAGTCCGGCGGGGTCCGCGAGGGCTTCGCCAAGAGAACTCACTCACTGGGCACAATCCACTCCGCCCGGCTCCTAGGAAACGGGAGCTGCCACTGAAAGTGCGGGCTCTGGGAGGCGTGGATTGTTTTAGGTCAGAAGTCTGACGACTGAAGCCAGGACGCTTCGAGGAAGCCCACAACAGCCACGTGGGGAGCTGGGGAGAGAGAGACGCCCAGCCAGCTTCCGGCCACGTGAGTCACCCCAGCCCAGGCTCCATCCCCCCACGAAGGGCGGTGATCCCTGCAGTGAGGCCCCGTGTAAATCCCGGACCCACAACACTGTGACGAGGACAGGTTTTCAGCAGTTACGTGTTGGAGTGGTTTATTACACCGCAATAGGTACCCAGAACACTCGGTAAGTGGGACAATCTTCAGTGTGCCGCTCTGCATGTTTGCCTATGTATGCACACATGTAACCATCATCCACACTGTGATACACAATGTTTGCATTACTCCAGAAGATTCTCCTTGGCACTTTCTAGACACCACCCTCAGTAAACTCCCCTCCAACACACACACACACACACACACACACACACACACACGATCACAACTGTATCTTCTGTCATCATGGGTCAGTTTTGTCAGTTCCTGATTGTTACCACACTGACATCATGCAGTGTGCACTCTGCAGGGTCCTGCTTCCTTCATTCCACAGCCTGTGAGACCCCCGGTGCTGCTGTATGGAGCAGCAGATGGTGTCTTTTCACTGCTGCGAAGTCTCCCATTTTCTCCGTCTAGTGCAGTTACCATTCAGTGGTTGACAGACATCGGGGTTGCCCCCAGTTTGGGGTTTTTATAAATAAAACTTTTATGAACATTCTTGTACAGTCTTTTGGTGGACAAATGCACGTTTCCCTCAAGTAAGACCTAGGAGTAGGCTTGCTGGCTCCCAGGGTGGGGCACGTGTTGACTAAAGTGTTCGTTCACATTCGGAATGCTTATGGAACTGCTCGTCAGGGCGATGTTGTACATAGTTTTCTCTCCCTATATCTAGCAAATATTGAAACATCATGCCGAGCATTAGATTAAGCTATTTATGATTTGTCCTTCCATATTTGACCTTTCCTGACTAACTACACAATAGCATTGTTCTCAACAATGTCTACTGTCATGAAAATGACACCGTCCTTGGAAAAATCCTATCAGGCAAAGTCAGCCTCTAAAATAGCATTGTAATAAATATGCAGAAATATCACTTTTTGCATTAGCCCAAAGGTTTTGTATAGCTTAAGGATATGTGCAGCAAGCTAACTATAAAAATAGAAACTTGACAGTGGGGATGTATGTGTGTGTCAAAATAATATTACTCTTTCTGGGAGGATAGCTGGGAAAAAATGACACTACATTCACGGCATGATTTTTATAGATCTGCCTCTTTGCCAGATGTCACCTTTTATAAACTGCTTTATAAAAACACGACAGGATCAGTGCAACAGTGTGTTTATTGCCTGATAAACTTTAGTAATAAACTGAGGACTGGTTGCAAATTAAAGCCTTAGAGCCTATTCATTAAGCATTTAGGACAAGTGTGTAAGCAAAAAATGCAAACTATGAAATACTCAGTGTACGCAGATCGAGCTACTGGCAGCAACGACTATTCCTCAGTCAGTATGCCTCATGGAAATACCTGCCACTTCCCTTGTCATTGAGCTAAAATGCATTATAGCCACATCTAAATTAAAGGTTAAAAAAATTTTTTTTAAATAAATAAATAAATTAAAGGTTGCCTTTTGCACTGCTACAAATTTGAGTGACATTCAGATACCACAGGCTCACTCAACACAGACTCAGCCTTTAAGTGTTCCGTAACTTAGCACAACGTATCTTTACATGTGGCAAACAGCATTTCTGACAATCAGTTTTCTGAAAGAACTTGAAAAGGTTTTAAGGAATTTCTGAAAATAATTTCATAGAACATACTCAGTCTTTTCATTATTGATGGACTATATATAGCAATGTTTCCTCCGGTATAACCTGAGGATTTTTAAATTATTTGTAGTGCTTGTTAAAGATAGAGATTCCACAATCTACTCTTAATTGATTGAAACAAAATCTCTGAGGGAATGGTCCCAAGAACTAATATTTTATAAACTAACTCCAAACCATTCTTATTCACAATAAAAGGTATAAACTACAGCTGTACAGGAATCTAATAATAAATTTCAGGGCAAAGCATTGTCCCAGCAGTGAGTCAATGCTTTTTTGTGGATAATATACTCTTATATCTTACATCCTTAGGTTCAATTAGTTACTCAACTTAATGTTTAAAAAATTAACTAACTCGTATGAATTTAAATTTCTTTTTTTCTTATAGGTAAGTATGAAGACCGACAAAACAAAGTTTAGTTAAAGATCTTTGAAAACCATCCCCATAACAAATGTGTATATAACAAATCCTGAGAATTCTGCCATCCTGGCACTGGCATTTGTAATCTTTGTAACTGATAAATGTGAAAAGCAGCAATTAGGAAAACGAAAAAAGCTCTTTATCAGATGGTCTGTTACAATTCCTCTGTTGCTCCCTAGACTATTCCATTGCCTACTATTCACAGTGAATCCCACCCACCCCTAGATTTCATGATATCGCAATTGTTAACGATAACAAAGCTACCAACATGCAATTTGTATGGGGTGGAATGTCATAAAAATGCTGCTAATACAAATACTAAAATAACGATATTAGTTTTCGATTAGTAAATCACTATACCAGTGTTACAACTAATATAATACAAAAGAGACCTGGCAGAGCCTCCTCATAGATGCCACAGAAGATCAGCACTGGGAATTACCAGCTCAAGATTCCACTTGGGCCATCTAAACAACGCAGCATGTCACAAGACACAGCAGCGACAAAGCAGTGTGGGATTTTTTGGGCTTGAGAGAAACTGAAAAGCAGCCCCCACCCCCACCCCAAATCCCACTAAGGAGCAGAGCGCCTGCCTTTTCCCTCCGAAGTTAAAAGAAAGAACTGTCCAAAGAAAGTCAAGCTCACTATCAGATGGTTCTGTTCTTCCTCTCTGAAAGTAACAGCACTGCATCAAGAGTAACACAGAAACCAAAGTTGCAGAGGAAGGCCTGGGAGTGGCGGTAGGGGGTGTTCCTTCAAAGAATGAATCCAGCTGTTTTAAAAAATAATAATGAGCTTAAGGAAACAGCAAAATAGGTCAAAGAAATTCTCTCCAAGTGCTGTACCTTTGGGCCTTGTCCCAGTATAGACACCTCATCGGGAGAGTCAAAGTCGTAATAACTGGTGCCCCAGCCATGTCATGGGGGTGAAGGGGGCGTTGGGTTCCCATTTCAGCACTCATTAACTGGCATTTTTAATAAAAGGTGAATCTCTGTATCGATTTCCTATTGCTGGGATAACAAGTTACTATGACGTCAGTGGCTTCAAATCACGCAAATTTCTTTCCTGACAGTTTGGGAGCTCAGAAGTCCAGAGTCCGTTTCACGGGGATAGAGTCAAGGAGTGGGCCAGGGCGGTTTCTTCTGGAGGCTCCAAGGGGAGAATCCACTTCCACCTTTTGTAGCTTCCCAAGACTCCCTTCAGTCCTTGGCGTGTGGTCCCTTCCGCCATCTTCCAAGCGTGACTCCAGTCTCGGCCTCTGTGGTCACACGTCCTTTTCGGTGATGCTCTCTCTTGCCTCCCTCTTACCAAGGCTCCGTGATGACATTGGGCCACCCAGATGACCCAGGATCATGTCCCCACCTCAAGATCCTTGGTCTAATCACATCGGCTAAGACTCTTCTGCCACAGAAGGCAGCATTGACGGGTTCCAGGAATTAGGATGTAGACCTATTGGGCCGTTACTCAGCCTATCACCATGTGAGTTCATTAGCTTTTATAAATTCATTCATTTACTCATTCACCTGCCCTGCCCACCCACCCCTTCACGTGACAGGAGTTGGTCATGGGTTCCCAACCAGTATGGCAGAGCAAACTGGTACGCTACGGACTGGTATGCTCGAAAGCATGTGCTGACAACTTCTGATCAATATGTAAAACTGACTTTTGCTGCAACCAAGTCCACATCCTGACAGGTGATGCTTCTCAACACACATGCACCACCCTCACACACACCTATCCAGTAGAGCAGGCGATGGGGTCCCGTACAGACTGGGATAACCAGCTGCCGGTCAATGGGCAGAGACGGGCCTACCAGGAAAGTGGTCCTAGAGAAACGGGTCCGATGTCCTGGGATGCGCACAACTGTGGTCACAGGATGAGCACCTGATGAGCCCCTAAGAGACCACGGCATGGACAGAAAACAGCCCACCTCAACCAGCAGCACGGTCACAGTGAGACCGAACGAAGAAGGCGATCACTGTGGAAGCTTCCGGAGATGCTGGGGAAACCGGTTCTGTCTAGTACTGCGACTGCCTTGCAATGATCACAACCTATCTGGGGGTGCTGACTGTTGTCTTTGCACACCAGCATGGGGCCCTGGTGCTGGGGATGGAGTTATTTTCCTCTAACCTGGGGAGGGGGGGCGGGGGGGGGGGGCGGGCAGGTAGATGCCTACACAAAACGGGATTCTGTTAGGAAGAAAAAACAGAGACATTACACTGGGCGATCCACTGAGGGCGTCACCACGGCGTCTCTCCCCAAAATACGCAGGTGCAGTCACTCGGGGCTCGTTTGGTACCTCAGACCGTAGAATGGCATCTTACCTCTGAATTTCTACAAGGCCTCTCTAAAGTGAGTTTTTATATGCACAACCCAGTCTGTATTTTAAGTTAAACCATTTAAAATCTACTTGTCAAATTCAGTGAATTTCATGTAGCCATTTTTCAAAATTTCATGTTTTTCTAAAATACAAAAGGAAATAATTACAACTTGAAGCTTACTCTTCATTTTAATTTTGTTTATCCTTGTAGAAAGTTCCAGAAGCAAGCATGCTCACTAAAGGAAAACAGCAAGAGGGGGAGGGAGGGGTATTACTGTGATTCAGTGCTGTGTAAGCAGTGCTGTGTAAGAAAATATTTTCGGGAGAAAACCTCAGAGTAAGATTTAAGTGCCTTAAGTGAACTTGAAAGCAGCAGTAACAAGTGACAAACATGATTAACTGGAGATAAAAATTTTTTTCTAAAATTTCAATCACATCATAAATGGTGTCCAATAAAGAGGCATTTTAACAGGTGCACATAAAAATAATAGTTTTCCTATGATTTAAACTCAAGTGTGAAGCCTTGTCCAGCCACTATATGGGGGAAAGGCGGTATCTTCCGAAGGCTGCATTTGAGCTAAGTGCCAGTTATCCTCCGGGTTCAATTTCAGACACTCATATAAATATTTAAAAAGGTGACAAAGTTACTGACCTAAAAACATCCCATCGAATACACACACACATTTTTACAAAACTTGTGCTATAAATTTAAAAATTACAAATTTCGTAAGAGGAAAGATGGATAATTATAATTAGGGAAATATAAATTTGAAATGGAGGAACCTATTAATATTTTAATCTTTCTGATAATTCATTTAAATCACCTCAGATTTTTATGTCAGCAATTATTGCCTCAAGGACTCAATTAAAACCCAAATCATAATGATTATCCATTTAACTAATTTATTAAATAAAACATGTTCAGTTATACACTAAATTTTATGATATGGCCAGAATAAAGGCAGAGCTACAGATTTCAGTGAGAATTAGGAAAATTATTAAAGTTCTTTAAACTTGTCCGTATGACTCGGGGTACCCAAAACAAGCTTGTTCCTCTTCCTTCTGTGGGCTCAGGGTGTCCCCAACCAGGAACAATTGTTCCCACAGCATGTGCCCCGTGGTACCCACCCTGCAAAGAATGAACAGCCAATATCTCATGTAATTCTTACACTAATTTGAAAGAGAGGTGTCACTATTCCTGCTTTACAGACGAGGAGTCAAGGGTTGAAAGATTAAATAACTTGCCCGAGGTTACAGAAACAACCAGCGACGGAAGATCTCCAAACCTCCAGGGAAATTGCTGGAATCCAAGGACTGCCCATACACAGAAAGCATCCATCGGGATTTCCCACGGGATCTTTCAGAAACATACGCCTTGTTTTTATGACACATCTCTGGGTAGCTATGAGGCCTGCTCCTACTCTCCTATTTCCGAAGGACCTACAAGAGATCAGGACCAAAACCTCTGCTGTGGAGTAATAGGACATCACACTGGTATCACAGTGACTGAACATAGGGGACAAGCCCAAAATGTGAAGGTGCTTCACACCCGTTACCACATGTGACATCTCCCTAACTCGGCAAGGGTGACAAGGAAAGACTGGTTATTCTCTCCCATTAAGGTCTGAGCCCCAGGCACAAAGGAAGCATCAACTTCTTGGCAGTGGAGGTAATTCAAACACTGTGTCACCCAATCCTGCCGTTTCGTTAACAGGAAGCCCAAGGCCCAGAGCGGCACACTGACACGTCCAAAACCTTTCAGCGAGAAAACAAGGGTGTGCACTGGAATTCAGCCCCTACAATTCCAGATGGACACGTGCCTTCCAGGACCCCGCACGTGGCCTGCCAGCAGCCTTCTGACTTTACGGCCAGCAGAAAGTAACGTTCCCATTGTTTTCACTTTGCTGTCACACGGATAACAAAGAGAAAATGAGAATTTGGGAGCCAAAAGATTCCTAAGTGGGCAATGTTGAGTCTTCCTGGGGGCAAGGCGTTTTCACATGTCCTTAGGCTAGAGAACCCAGGAAGGCGGTGTCCAAGAGAAGCAGAAGACAAGCCCAGAGAGGTAACGTGGCCGGTGCCAGGTCACACCGCAGGCCGGAAGCAAGGCCCAGACTCCACAGCAGACTGCTGCACCGGACTCAGTCTGGTAACCGCAGTCATGTCCATGATTTTGGTCACATCTTGTGTCTCCTGTACTATCACTTGGTGTCTACTTTCTTTACATCTGCTCCAGTTGTTCTTAAATTACTGTGAGTTAAATGGAGATGTTACATCCCACCATAACTGAAAACTAGTATCGCGTTCCAGAGACAGACAGTTAACCCCGTTAACTTTCACACAGTACAGATATTAACCTTGCTAGAAGGATCCCTGCCGTAGGCCGTGAGCCTGGGGCCTGAGCAAGCTGTTAAAAGGAGTATTAGCAAGGGTGAGGAAGGTGGTACAACTTCCCTTTGGCTAATGAGAAGGGGTGAAAGAGGTGGAAGAGGAAATTTCCCAAGCTGGCCCGAAACGCCAGCGGACAGCAGCGGGCCCGCGAGGCAGGTGCTGGGGGTGGAAGGGAACTCAGCGGGTAAAGACCTGAGTCTGCGTTCTTCCCGAAGCGGCCCCCCGAGCACAGGCCACAGCCAAGTGGATCCACTTCCTGGCTTGATTCGATTAATTAAAGATTATTCATCATTTTACCTCTTAATTTTTTGCTTCCTTTAAGGTAATCACTTAACTTTTCGCATTTTATGTGGTGATGATATCTGGGTGTACCTTTTTTTTTTTTTTTAGTTAACACGATTACTATGCTAACCTTCAAGGAATTGCAAGAAGGTTTTCCCTTTCCTCTTTGCATACAAGGCGTCAGTGAGATGCATTTGATCATCTTGAGCTTTCTAGATATGTATGAATTCACTCCAGGGTCATATAAGGTGACCAGATGATTTCCACTGTTACTATCTGTTACTCTGACCCTCTAATTCTCCTCCTTAATATACTTATCAAAGAATGTGTCAGGACTCTATATAGAGAGAGTGAAAAAGTGAGCTGGAGTTTTTCCATGTTATTCATGGATGCATTTTTTATAGATGATTAAAGAAACATAACCCATGCTGGAAATGTGGATATATGGAGGTATGCTACATATTTTATAATTACATTTTATTGCATTTCGTTACATAGCTAGAGGGTTTTTAGAAGGCAAAGATGCTTCCAAATTAAATTATTATTATTCAACCCCTTAAACCTCATATTAAGTTTAGACTGTGACTAGAAACTTTTGATAAATTAAATAATATGCAGTATATAAGCATTAGACATAGTTTAATATATTTTAAATAGATTCTTTACATATCTGTAAGTGCAAACTAAGACCTGGAATGTTTTAAGTACATTTTTCCTTGAGTGAAAGTGTTCTGTTTTAAATTTGCTTTGGAGAAATCGAATTAATGAAAGCTACAGAGGAACAATTTAGCACACAGAAATGCCTTGAGAGTGGGGTTTTTTTTTAAAGCTTATCTCTCTAAATTTATTCTACTGCTAAAAATGATTTTTAAAATTTTGTATCTAATGGGATTTGGTGAATAAAATAATAATCTGGCTGTGTAGCTAAATTTCCAACAGTAGAAGAAATTTCAAATGTAATAAATCAAACCAAAAAGGGAATTAATAACAGAGCCAAAGCACAGTGGCCACTGCAAAACAAAACTGACTCCATGTCCCCTGCCCCCAAGGACAGCATTTATCAGAGCAGAGGGAACCAGGAAGAAGATTAGATTTACAGGATAATCATGTTATATTGCGCTTTTATTGAATGTACTTACTTTTTGGACAATGCAATTGTTCTTGAAATGTTTCCAAATGTGTGCAATCATCAGCCATGTAATAGCAGGTTTCTACCCAAATTCTGCAATCAAAGGGGAACGGGATGCAAATAGATCTAGTGTGGGCACTTCATATCACTTGAAACAGATACCAACTTGACCATTTGTTAGCAATAAATGCTGCGAAGTCCTTAATCTTTCACACGCCCTCCCATGTCACAGTAGTTGCTAACTGAGAAGACGCACAGTGTCCTTCACCAGAATGCTCTGCCTTAGCCAAGAGCTACCAGGAGCAGTGACCGTGCACAGACCGAGGGGCGGCGCTGAAGGAAAACAGCTGTGCCATGACCCATGTCGCCCCTTGGCTGTAGAAGAGAAATGTGAAAAATGCTTCCCGGAAGAAGGCCCAAGGAACACCCCAAGTTTCCCACCAGGTCTCTGTTACTAAAGGGCCCCAATAATTAAAAAATAAGACTGTACTTTCCAGATTTAAATTTGACAGGATCTGGCTACAGTAATTTTATACGTGAGAAGAGACAAGAAGTGGAACATGCAGGAAGCAAATGCCAGGAAGACGGCCCTCCCGGAGGTCCCCCTGCCGGCCCAGGGACGTCACGAAGCCCTTCTCTCAAACCTGGCCCAGCCTGCTTCCTGATCTTTCTTTCCTCTCTAGAACTTACTACTCTGTGATACAACAGCTATTATACATTTCTTCTTTATGGCTTCCTACATCCCCCCCAAAATGCACTCCACAAGGCCAGGTGCTTGGAGTTTTCTCCCTCACTACTGTGTCCCCCGCTGTGGACGGGAGATGACATGCACATCACTTACAATCTTGTCCAGACATCTGTCCCCCCTTTTCAGTGGATTGTCAGATGGCAAATATTTCAGGCTTTGTGAGCCATACAGTTTCTACGGCAACTACGTAACTCTGCCGTTGTATGAAAGAGCCCCAACCAACCTTTATTTCCAAAAATGGCCAGGGAGTCAGATGTGGCCCAGGGCTGCAGGTTTCCAACCCAGACCATGCCCTACATGTGCAAGGCATGAACTAAATATCTAGTGAGTAAGTGAATCAATGAATGGGATGGACCCAAACCAACCAGCTCCCCTGTCTACCACACAGGACAAAGCCAACTCTTGCCAAAGGTAACTAGATGAATATATAATACAAATGCAGCCTTGATTTGTGACCACATGGATGGACCACGAGATCATCAGGCTAAGCAAAATACGCCAGACAGGAAAAAACAAGAACCATACAACTTCACTCATACGTGGAACGTAAAACTGAAAGCAACAAAGAAACAAAAAATCCTGGACACAGTCAATAGTTTAGCGGTTACCTGAGGGCCAGGGGGAGCGGGTGGAGAGAGGGGGTGGGGTCAAATACATGGTGGTGGGGGTGAACACAGAACGCAATGCAGACAATGCACTGAAGAACAGCACACCTGGAACCTATGTAATTCTTGCCATCCAATGTCACCCCAATAAGTTTAATAATAAAAACAAATGCAGTCATGAACTTCTTATCCCAAACTGTGATGACTACTACAGCAGTGTTAAGCATTTCAAAGGAAGACATGTGTGCTACGATTTCTGATACTTGAAATAAACTTCACTGTGCCTTTTTCAGTGATTAAAAAAAAAATTTTTTTTAAAGCAGAGCAGGTGAGTAGAAAGTGCAGTTTATCTCGAATGACTGGGGACCGTCTCAGCTGAAGGAGATGAAGACGTCCCGTTTGCATCTAACATGTGATGGTGGAGAAAGCCCAATGAGGACCCGCAATTGGTCATGCACACAGGTGTGTCGGGGGCCGGTGTGTCCTAGCCCCTCCAAGGCCGGAGCCCCTCAACGTACTAGAGCCCCTCGGGGAGGTGCTGCAAAGGGCGGACCCGTGGAACCCATTTCAGGCCCACGGCGGGACGCTCCCAAAGGTCAGACGCCAAGGACATGCGCGTTTGCAGTGCGCCCGTCTGAGACCGCTGCTACGTCGTGACTGGACGACCTGCCACGACTATGTGTGGTTCCAGAGGGAATGGTGCCACAGAGACTGTCAGAGAGGTTAGGGACAGCAGGGCGGCGGGGGCTCCCAGAGAGCAGTGACAGCGGGAAGCCTCAAAGGGCAAGGGGGGGCTCCGGTGACACCAAGCCCAGGGGCTACTGGGGCGGGGGACAAGGGCGACCAGGAGGGGAAGTCACCACCCAGTGCAGTGCTCAGTCAGGGAAGGAACAGGAAGGAGAACCCCAACTGTGCGCTGCTCCAGTCCTGGGGTGCCCTGTCTAACCGCCACATTATTCAGTCCCACACTGACCGTGTCAGGGAGCCCGGGCGGAGCGCCCATGGGATAGAAAGAGGATGGAGTAAGGCAGAAGGGACTGAGGCAGGGCTGGGGGTGAGGGTGACGGAGTCACGAGCAAAACAGAATCATTCTGGCCGAGCACAGATACGAAGACCTCCAATTCCATACTCTCCACCTAGATTCCAGAAAAGACCAGTGATTGGGATGTTCCCTACAGGTACCCAACCACCTGCCCCAAGCCAACAACTTCGTCTTAGTTTATGCATCAGTCTCTTCCAGGGGCCACTTCCCCACCCAGGTCACAGTCTTCAAAACTTGGAACCAACAGTAAAGTCAGCAACAAACGAAAATTGAAGTCGTGCGGCGTCGGTGGAGCACGGCGGGCAGTGAGGCGCCTCCGTTATCTGCTCCACGCAATTCCTTCGTTCCGGCAACTTTAAAACAACCGAGGAAAATTACTGTCGCTCAGGAAAGCCTTTCGAATTTCCTACGCATTTAATTAGGTAACTGCCAGCCCAAGGATGAGGACCATGACAAATAGTTGTTGTTTCCAAATTAGAGGAGCAGACTGCTCGATGAGCGTTAGCGACGTCTCCCGCACCTGCACAGGAGTTTCCTTCTTCTTCTTTGTTCTTCAGTGTCGCTAAACGCTGGAACCTTTCATGCCACTTGGTGACTGCTGTTCTCTGAGTTCCAGTCATGAGCCTTTAAAATACGGCCAAAAGCAGCCTCCTCTGTGTGCAAAACGTACCTTGTTCCTCAGCAGAGGCCACCGTGACCCGCGCCCCACTCGAGGATTTTAACAAGACCGTCTTCGTGAGCAAACAGAAAAGCAAAGAGGCGACGGACCACCGTGCAGTGCTCTCCTAATCACGAGAGGGCTCTGCCTTCACCCGGAGAAACAGTGCTCCCCCGGAGCTGCTCAGAGGCAAACCGGGCTAGTTTTCAACCAGGCACGTGAGTCAGGGGATTCGGGGGTGAGGAGCAGCGGAAGACGCGGACGCTGGAGACCACGAGCTGCTCCGTCTGCAGTCCTGACTTTCCTTGAGGGGATGTGCAAGCAAAGTAAGAAGCCAGCTGGGCAGCCCCACTGGCTTGCACGTCCCCGTCCTCTCCATGCTTCACCTGCCCTGACCCCCTCCACCCCCCACCCAGAGGAAGGAACGCAGATGGTTAGACGCACTTTGTAGCTCCGAATGGATCTAGTATGCAGCTACATTGTGATAGATCTTTAGAAATCTTTTTGCATCGTATATGTTAACTAAACACTCCTACGGCAGACAGGGGCCAAAGGGGAAAGGCAAAACTGGTTAATAATTTTGGTATGATCAAAATTTAAAATTCAGTGCCTTCCCGTTTCCGATCATAATTTATAGCTGAATGTGGTCAGATAACACATCGGACGGAGGCTCTGATGCCCTCATCAACATGTCTCGTAAACGTGGCTGTGGACTGGGGCGTAAGGCGCTTCCAGTCCTTAGATCTTCGTGGAAGCGGACTCTGCCTTTTACAGCGGGGCTCCCGAGTCTCTGAGCGCGTCACTCAGACTGACAGAGCAAGTACTCCGGACAACTGGCTCCCCGAGGGGCAAGACAGCGATGCTCCGTCAGGACTGGAGCGGGTCATAAACCTTTCATGTCTCTCTCTCAAGTGGGTGGTGATGTCTCTCTAGGACCGCTCATCGTTTGCTGCTACAGCCGAGCACTTGTCACTACAGACGAGCACCCTGTCAGTCTCAGGGACTCGCCCCGCCCAGGCTTACGCAGCCAGGGAGGAGAAGCAGTGCACCAGGGGTCCACGGGGCAAAGGCGCGTGAGTGTGCACTGGTCCCTGCGCCTTCCATTTCTACAGCGGCTCTTGGGTCGCTGCCACCAAACTCTGCACCTGTTTATCTCCCATGACTGGAGGCATCCAGATCGTTCCGGGGCCAAATATATCAAAAGCCCTGGAACACTGAATCTATTTCTGGGAATTTGTCCTAAGGAAATAATTGGACAAGTGCCTCAAAGATGTATGTACCAGGTTGTCTGCTGCCGTGTTCTTTACAGAAGCAAAGGATTGCAAATGCATCGATCTCCGTTGCGCTGTCCGCTGAGCTGGATTGAAAAATCGGATTTACACCTGTTACAATTACATCTTGGCCCCTAATGCCAGCAGCAGACCATACATGGCTTTGAGCTAAAGGAGTATCACAATCCCGGAAACCAGAAAGCCCAACCCCGAGTCCTGCCCACGCCCCACAATTCGGGGAAAGGTAGCTTTATTGTACAAAACGGGACTCCAACCTCTCCTTAATAAAAAGCCTTCCAAGTCCCCCTATGGCCACCAGTGCCCTGACACCTTAGCGTGGGTTTAAAGGCCCTCCATGACCTATGACCTGCTGACCTCCCCAACTCACCTACTGATGCTTCTCCCCTCACGCACACTGTGGCCCAGGCTTTGGATTTCACCAAGTACTCTTACCTGCAGGCCTTCGCACACGCTGTTCCCTCATTCTGTGGGGAATGCCCGTCCACGCTCGCTGGCCCAATGAGCCCCTGCTTGTCCCCACCTCTCAGAGGCCTCTCCTGACGTTCCCCCCATTATTCCCGGGCACCCCGCTTGCTGGCACCTGTACTGGTGCCAGCGGTGTCCAACTTCGTGGCTTCCCTGGGTCGCACAGGAAAAAGAAGTGTCTGAGGCACCCACAAATCACACTCACACTAACGAGAGCTGATGAGCTAAAAA
>PVJL010006146.1:0-96736 GCA_004026885.1 Lyroderma lyra
GCATATGCTTTCATATGTCTCAGCTGTAGTGTTGAAAACGTAGGCAGCTAGAAAATGCAACAGGCACAGGTAAAAACAGTCCGAACTGAAGCTTGTGTTTTCAAGTCAGAGGACCAACAAAGGGGCGGCCTGTAAGGCAGAAACATTTTAACAATAGCCACTCTACTGCATCTAAACACCGTAGGGGGGACCTCCCACAGTGACCCGTCCCCACCCCTTCTGGCAAAAAACCAGCGAGGAGCCTGGACTTCATCCCCTGCCCAGCTATAGTGAGGTGCTTCCATTTCCCTACCAGGGTAGTGTCAGAGAATGCTGAGTAGTGAAACAGACTGTTAGCCCCCTCGGGTAAGAATGACGTACTCTTTCCTCTCACCACTGCAGTAGTATAGAGGCCCAGTGACCAGTCAAGGCTTTTACTACCACACAGCATTACAAGGATGTCCTCTGCCCTGTGGTGTCAATGAGGCCAAGTGGGGAGCAACAACAAGTGATTCCTACCTATTCCAGCCAGTGGGGTGAGTGGACACCTATGAGGAGCTGTAACTGCCATGCCTACCCAGCAGTAACGAGGAGCTCCCCCCCATGAGTCTCAACAGAGGCCAAATGGAAATCCTGGACTTTTCTGCCAGGTGGTGATGAAGTGGTGCCCCATCTATCTTACCACGATTTCTACCAACTTGCATCTTCAGGATTTTGAGGTTTTAAATTTATGAGTTGCAAAATGGTGTGTACCATACACCGTAAGCAATGTTCTCTAAATCAGGGTATGTTCACCCTAGGGTATGTACAAAATGATTTATTGGGATGTAGCATTAAGATGTTAGTACTTTTGTTAGTATTTTGTCATCTCATTCTTTCAAATCTCTGTTGTTTATATTGAAATTAAATAACATATAATAATACATGTGTATTATTAGTATATAAAAACATGTATTTTGGGGATGTATGAGTATGCTCAGCTTTTTACTGACTAGAAATGTGATGTTTGGAGACAAGTATTTTAAACCATTAACATCTAAAAATCTGTCTGATCTGAGGACTGCGCCCTGTGAAAATGGGTTGATATCTTGGGAATTGATATTCAGAAGAATAAGAAGGGTGTGGCCAAAAGGAAGATTTGGAAGATTCAGGAGACAAATATGGCTTTGACTATGATTAGTCTGATTGGACACAAAGACATACCCAGGTAATCACTTACTCTCTATTATCTAATGGCATACTTCCGGTAATAACTTTAAAATGTGATTATTTTAAGCACCGTATAGAGGGAGAAGAACAATGCTTGCATGTTGGGTGGGATACATTCAAAGTGCCAGGTAAAGTCAGGTGAGCTAAAGTGGTATGGAGTAGGAGATGGGCAGGGTATGCTATAGCCTTCAACTCTGACAACTAACAGCATATGATGTAGGCTGTACCAGTTCTTCTAAAACTCTGATACTTGGATTAATTCAATCAACACTAATGTCCTTAAGTCCCAAGGCGATCACGCTTGAATGACATTTAATCAGTGATATTAACACATCTAAGAAAAGAATGATTTTGCTGGAGAAAAGTGGACAGCCTAGAAAATTGAGATCCAAAAAGTGAAGATCTGCCTTTTTAGTGAGTACTGCTGCACTAAGGAAGACTACATCTGGGAGAGAAGAAGTAAACTTGTTAATTTAGTTTCACTAGAAATTAGATATAATACTAACACTACCACCACCTTATTGCCCTGGGTCTTACATTTCACACTTACCAAGCAACCATCTGTTGAAAAAATGTGGTTTCCCAATAATCTTGCTAATAACACTTGAGTAGTTCATCATTACTACGTGCCAGACACCATTTTGGGTGCTTTAAATGTATTAGCTCATTTAATTCTTATAAAGACATTCTGAAGTGGAAGCCATTATTAGCCCCATTGTACAAATGAAGCAACTTGCTTCTACAGCCTAAGAAATTTGCTCAAGAACAAATTGTTAGTAAGTGGCAGAGCTATGGTTCACACTGGGGCAATCACAACTCCCAGTCTGAATTGTTAACCATTCTGAAACACTTCCTTGTTGAATCTGGGACAAGGGAAGCCTTAGAAGGGAATGTACATACTTAATTACTCAAACAGTTTGACTGCTGCTTTAAATGAACGACTGGTTATGAGGTATTGTGGTCAGAAGTACGTAGATCAATCCTGTGCAAAGACAGCTAGCAGGACTTAATCACAGAGAAACTGAGAACATCTGGCCTTTGGAGTTGAGAGCCTGATACCTGACTTTGTAAATTTAGGGGTTTACCTTTACAATAAGGGATTGCCCTTTTCAAGTCCCTCAGGATCATTCTATCAGCAATCCAGCCTTTCCTCAGGGGAAATTCATTCAAAATGATGACGATGCAAGTATGTCCTGTAAATGTGGTTTCTATAAGGAGATGATTTGGAATTTTTCAGACTTGAATATGCAATCTTCTTTTATCTCCTTCTTTGTCTCCTTGTTCATGGGGACTTCTGCCCCAATCTTCTTTGCTGCCTCTGAGAAAAATAAGGTTACTTTTCGAAATAATCAAGTTATTAATAGAGTAATGTTGTAAAGAACAAATTTAGGGGTTTTGCTTTGTTTTGTTCATCTGTAGGACTCAAACATGTTTTAAAAAGTAAAGTTGATTATTTGATAAGCTCCCAGTTGTTTTGGGCCAGTTCTTCTCACTGGGAAATCACTTCTGAGAGTTGGCTTCTGTCAGTTCCTACAGGCAAGAACAGCTGTTAAGCTGTTTCCTTCTTGGCACTTACAAAAACAGATTTCAAGTTGTAGTAGTTTTAAAAGTAGCATATTTTCTCTCTATTCTCTTCTCTCTCCAAAACCTAGCACCTTGGGCTATGGTGGTGTTTTCTTGTAGCCCTTCAACTTCCTTCTGTCTGGGATGATCATCTGGAGGCCTGGGGTGATCCATAACCCATTTATTATAGCAATGAAATCTAATTAATGAAAGCTGGAATCACACTAGTACCCCCTCACTCCATCTAGAGCTCTAATTGTCTACCATTTTATACTTACCTAGGCGGTTCCCAGATTGGTCATAGCTCAGTCCAACCACTTTTCTTGACACTTTCTCTTGTCCACCCATTTTTAATCTTTTCTTTCCTGACAACTCTTGTAATTGATCTTGCTTTCCTATATTGCCCTTTCTAATCAATCAACTAGCAAGCTGCTCTCCTAGTTTTGGCTACTTCTACTAATTGCTTTCTGGGCACCAAAGCGACTACTTTTCTGCCTCTTGTGTTATCAAAGAATTAATTTCTCACTGCCTTCCTATAACCCAACTCAGTAAACACAGCAGAAGTTTTAAAAGGAATGAAAGAAAGAAGAAAGGAAGATAAAAGGAAAAACAATTGGAAAGATGGGAGGGAGGGAGGCATCAATCAATTGATATCTTATCAAAAATTCAGCTGCTTTTCAAATGTTTCCATCTTTTCTCTACAAAATCTAGTAAAAGACTATTTACTAATATCTACCAAGGAGAATACAAATAATTAAATAAATAATATTTTGTTTAGTTTTCTAATTGATTTTTATTCCTATATAATTGTAAGTTTTAATATGTTGGTTATAGGTATATATTGTCTCTGGAAATATTGACCATATCTGTATCAGCACTATGAAGAAATAAAATATTATAGAGACTAAAACATTTATATATAGACAATAGGGGCTTAAATTAGTGGTAGCAACTTAGTTAAAATAAATGGTAAGCCTCAATATTCGAAGGTTAGACTGACTTTAATTTATAAATTTGTTATTTGATTCCTTTTGTTGGGTCATGATTAGGCTGAACAAACATCCCATTTTAAACAGGATGGAGAATATGGGTGTTGTCCCGTTTCAAACAGTACATTTGGTCAGCCTTCTGACACCTTGAATTTACCCCAGTGAGACTAGGCTGACCATTTGAAAACAGGACAGCACCATTTTTATCTGTCCAGTTTAAAACAGGACATCTTGTCAGCCTAGTCATAGTTTTATCATAATATACAGAAATAAAGATTGAATAATGTGTTCATGCAAATCATCTTTCCAGTACCTTAAGGCAATTTTAGAATATTATAAGCTCAATCCTTATAGCTTTTATGAGAGGATGGGTCTAATCAATTTTATTTTCTTTTTCTAAAAACAAGAATTTAAAGTAGATATATTCTGTGGGTTTACAAAGTCTGAATACCACTGGTAGGCATGGCTCTTCTTTAGAATATATATCTCATCAATAAAAGTCACCTTGATTTGAAAACCCAAATGTGACAAGGAATAGCATTTTTGTTCAGAGAAAATTTATTAAGGAATATATGATGGTAAATGCATAGGAGACAAGTTTATAGGAATGAATTAAAGGTAAGGTTGCTGCAGGATTGTCATTGTCTGCATTCAAACTTCAGTTCTGAGATTTATTGAAACATAAATAAAACAAGTCTTTAAGGTTTGCTGCTTCCCTTGTAGCCTACTGACATTCCAGGGACTTCTAAAGTGATGTTGAACCCAGATGTACCTTCTCAGAGCAGCAGTTGTTTGTAGAAAATGACTATCACCCATTCTTTTCCTTAAATAAATTAAAAACCCTTATTTATTCCAAAGGTAGCTACTTTGTGCTAGTGGTCCCCTTGGAAATTTTCTGATAAATTTATGTGGAGTCTATTTCATAGAGATGTGTTATCTTATAAGAAACAAATTCTTATTTTTTTTTAAAGTGTTTACCATTATATGCAAAACCCATTTGTGGAATTAAACTAAATTGTCAATCAAAAAAAAAAAAAGAAACAAATTCTTAACACAAATGATTCACAACCAAATGCTGAAATTTCAGACATCTGTAGCAAATTGATAGGGGGAAAAATTAGGACTGTGAGAGCTTTGGGAGATTGTAAGTAAAAATCAATAAATAAGTAACACCTCATTGGACTTACTCTGCATGCTTCCTAAACTTTGATCAACTGAAGCTTGTGTACTGGTTCTAGAAAGTGATAGTCTGCTCAATCATATTCAGAGTTGTGGTAAATGATTATATAAATAATTCCAAATGAATCACGCCTCCTACTATCTGTGTCCCTGTGTAGTCCTCTTCTATAATTCCTATGGGCTTTGTCATGTAACTTGATTTGGCCAATGGGTCATCAGCAAATATGTACACAAGTTGAAGCTTATACTTGTTCATGTTGGGAACCTCAGGATGCCCAACATGGCCTACTTTATAGGCTAGGTAGAGGAGAACCAAGGCACTCTGACCAACAGCACCAGTCAAATGCCAGTCATTAGTGTGGCTGTCTGGGGTCAACCAGCCTCCAACTGACTTGCCAACCAACTGTATCTGCATGAGTGAGTCAAGTCAGCATACCATGGAGCAAAAACAACTTCTCTCATTGAGCTCTGCCTAAATTGCTAATGCAAATAATTCTAAGCAGATAAATGGTTCTTATTTTAAGCCACTAAGTTTTGGAGTGGTTTGTTTCTCAGCTCTAGATAACCAAGCAGTGTCTGGTGAAAGTGCATTTGTAATTTACCCCAAATTGGGTAAGTTCTTGTCATTATCCATGAATGATATCAAGTAAATTATACTCTCTGGGATGCAACTGGCTAATCAATAAAATAGGAAAAACATTAGCATCTCTCTATTTAATATATTTTTTAAAAACCATAGAAGTCATTTAGTTATCTCTTTCTCAGCAGAGACAGAGATTTGTGGGGTTAAATGATTTGCTAAAAATCACAAAGATACTAACTGGCAGAATTGAATTAGCTTTTCTTTATAGAAGTAATAAAAAGTAGAAGAGAATCGTTCACATTCAAAAAAGAAAAACAAACACACACAAAAAACCCAACAACAAGAAAACCATAAAATATCCAGGGTTGACTTTGACATTAAAGGAGCAAGGTTAATAACAGAAATTATCAGAGAATATAAAAGATGTCTGGAATAAATGGAGAGGCCTGCAGGTTTCTAGAAAGACATGAGATCATTAAAAACACCAATTATGGGGTTCCCTGGTGGTGCAGTGGCTAGGCTTCGGCACTCTCAGCACTACAGCATGGCTTTGATTCCCAGCCAGGGAACTACCCCACCAAAAACAACAACAATGAAACACCAATTATGTCCAAATTTATACATGTAATTTCATTTTCAATTGACATTCTATTGTTTTTGTTATTGTTGTTGCTGTTGCTATTACTGGAACCTGAAAAGCTGATACTGCAGCTCATCTGGAAAAAAAAAAAAAAGAACTAAAACGTTCAAGAACTGTGGTTAGAAAATAAAGCAAGCAATTTGCGGAAAAGATCAAAACATTGGAGAAGGAGACTGTGAAGCTATTGTAATTGAATTGGTATAATTCTGTCATCCTCACTCTTAGGTAACATTCTTGATTTCTCTTTCATTGAGAAAAATAGAAGCAATTAGAAGGGAAATTTCATATGCTCTTACTACTACGTGTCAACTTATCTACATCTATATCCAGATTCTTTGTTTTCTCTGTTATCACTATTAATGAACAGGTCACGTTCTTATCCAATACCAACCCCTTTATTTGATTGTATCTCCTCCTTATTACTGTTCAAAGACTGCTTTAATAATTACCTCCTCTCTCTTGCAACATCAATTTTTTCTGCCCCACTGGATTATCTCCAGGTATACAATTATATTGTTAATCTTCTTGTTTTTTTTTTTTTTTTTTAAAGAACTCCCTTGAACTCTTACTTCTCCTTCAGTTTTTATCCTATTTTTCATTCAGAAAAACACTTCTAAAGAAATCTCTGTAATCACTCACTCCACTTTTCTTCTCATAGTCTCTAGCGATCACTGCGGTCTTTGGTACCTACCATGCCATCAAAGTATGAGGGCAGGCTGATAAATTTTGCCTCTGCTGTAAATTTTTTGTTGTTGTTACATTAGACATATCTGGATATAACCAGTTCCTGGTAGTCACTTCATCATTCTTGACCTTGCACACACAGATGCTTAGTTTTCATTCAACACACGTCAAAATGGAAGAGTGTTCAGACATTGGGTTCAAACAGAGCGCTGTTATTGAATTCTTAACAGCAGAAAAAGTTCCTCCATTTTTTTTCCTTTGTTTGAAATTAAAAAAAAAAGACAGTAAAGACGTCTTAAAGAAGATAGTTACAGTTTATGAAATTTGGGTCCATCATTATGACCCTGAGAACAAAAGGCAGTCCATGGAATACCACCATAAAAGATCACCTCTCCAACTCAGGCCTGAATTTTGAATTTTTTTTGGCTGAGGTGATCCCTTATGGAGGCATTCCATGAACTTCTGAACACTCTTCCATTTCAATGTGCACTGGGTGAAAAATGTAAGCATCTGTGCGTGCAAGGTCAAGAATGATGGAGGGGAGATACCATGGGACTGCACAGAACCAGTTATATCCAGATATGTCTGATGAAACAAAAAAATATTACAGTGGAGGCAAAATTTATCAGCCCACTTATGTCACCCTTGTCAAATATATGAAGGACTTTTCTGGTGGGAAAGATGGTGTCAATTCTAGGCATTTGATTTACTTAATGTATCAGCAATCTTTAACACAGATGATCATTTTTCTTTTTTAATACTCTCTTCATCTGGCGTTTAGGAAACCATGTTATCTTCATAACCTTATCCAGTTTCATGGCTTTAAACACTATCTGTACATTTATGAATCTCAAAGCATATCTCCAGCCCAGACATCTCACACAAACTTCAAATCTGCCCATCCATACTTAATATACTCAATTGGATATGTAACAGTCAAACTTAACAAACTCAAGCCTAAGTTTTTGAATCTTGACACCCCAAACAAAATCTTCTCATAGCCTTCTTCATGTAAACAAATGACAACTGAATGCTTGCAGTTACTTAGACCCAACATTTTGATGTTACCCTCCATTTTCTTTATTCCTCATATTAGCAAATTCTGTAAGCTATAGTTTACAAATATGTATAGAAACTCTTCCATCATGTTCTCATTTAAATCATCATTGTTTCTCTCCTAGGTTGTCGCAATAACCTTAATTTGTCTTCCTTTAAGCTTTTCATGCAGGTGAACTATACCTCAACTAAATTAAGATATTCACCCCAAAGGGGTCATCTAATCAATATGGCTAGTGTCATTTTTCTTCAAGAAATAGAACAGATGTGGGTTAAAATTCAAATTCCACAATTTACTGTCAGTATGACTATGGGTAATCATGAAACTGTTTTGCCTAGCCATTGTTCCTTTTAAAATTTATACATGTCATTTGCTCTCTGTACCCTATAGAGATTTTGAGGGGATTAAACCAATTCAAAACACATCTGTGTATGTGAAATTTGTAAAGTGCTACCCAAATATAAAGTGATAATAATAAATTGATAGTAGAATTGCTTTTATTTTGGATAAATGTATATACACTGTATAATATTTTTTGTGTCATAAAATATTAAAAATAATTTAAGATTAATAAAAACCATAATATAATGAGCACTTTGAAGAAACTACTGCACAGAATGAATGGGGAATGGGGAGAAGAGTGGAGCTGGGTCACTTTAGATGGGTTTGTAAGGATTTATTGAGCCCAGGGAGTAATCTGCAGTCTAGTAAATTGGCATTTGAGGGGTGTCAGAAATAATAATGTACTACATCTTGCACTACAATGCACAGGTGTCCAAAGGCTATTACAATCCAAGCATTGCCCTAAAATTGTATGAAGGTAATAGCATGGCTACTATGAGAAGGGTACTCAGAAAAGAGCTTTTTAAAAAATCTATTTAGTACAATCACTGCTACCTTTAGTCCAATAAAACCACAGCAACTCAATAAATTAAATTCTCTGCTTCCAATTCAGCCACTACTTCTTTGAGTAATAACTGCAGGATGAAATAATTGTATATTAGAAGGGTATTTGAAATTGTAGGCTTATTAGATTCAACCCATGTATAAGGGATTATTGAAACCTGACTGAGTATCTAGAAGATAATTGGCCTCTCCATATCAGGCTACTTTTAGAATGAGTTAAATGAAATTCTTCTTTTCAGGAAGAATTTTCATATGGAATATATAGTTTTGAATGTTTTGTTTGCAATATCTATGAGATCTATAGCAAAGGCATGCAGTATTTGATGCATCACTTTTGTAGACTCTGTCTTTGTATAAGTTCTAAAAAGAAATTTCTCTATATTGTGTTTAATTATTTAGTTGAAACTTTGCACAAACACAGGTTCAGTTCTGAATACAAAGGAAATAATAGAGCTGTAGTGCTTTTTCTGTGCTTCTCTCAGTTAAATCTGACATTATATCTTCCACCTTAAGAAAAAGGTAAGTTTAAAAATGTTATTCAGATATTGGGATAGATACTTCCTTTTATGGGTAGAAGTTAAGATAGCCAAAGTACACTAAAGATGATGAAAAATTGTCATTCTTCTAAACTGTTTTAGTTTGTATACCAGTTTCCTTATCTGCTAGGAATTATGCTAAGTGTTGGAACCACAACTCTGAGCAGAAAAGATACGGTCCCTGATCTGTTGTTATGTATAAAGTTCAGATATATGGCCTCTTATTTTTGGAGATTTCCAGACTCTATATTCCTCTCCTATGTCTTTTGGACCTTCTCTTTTCCTCACACATACTTTTGAGATCATGCTTCATTTGAATTCTGTTTTAAGCTGAATCTCTTTAATGTGGGCATTTAGTCTAGAGGGAATTTTCGGGCTGTCAGTTTTGAAAGCTCAAGGCACCTTGATGGCTCCAAGCCCTGTAGATACTTTAATGGACTCCTTGCATTATTCCTTAACAGGAGTTTCAGCTGAGGTTCTCATACCAACTCATCCTTTCCTCAGAGTGCCTGTTGATTGAGGTCTTCTTGGTTCTTCCTGCACAGCTGCTGATAGCACACAGGTCTGCTTGTTGTCGTGGTTTGTCCATACCTGCTCATGTCTGGGGCTGGGAGTCAGAGTTATATTTTCACTAATTTCTCTTTTTGATATTGTCTGTGAGTTTTGATTTTTTCTATTCCAGTTGCTCTTACTCTTTTTATGGGGAATGCAGAGAGATTAAAAAATCTTGCCACCATTGCCATCTCCCCAGAATTCAAAACATGTGTTTTTGAACTTGTCTGGACAAGTAGAGAATCTCTGGGGATAGAGTAAAGCTAAGATTTATACACATGCCAGAAGTTATAACTAACAGCCCAGCTTATATAGAACTTGAAACTGTGAAACAGGCAGTTGTTTATCAATATCAGCATGTTTTTATTCTTGGAAAGCTTTCTTTTAGACTGTTAAATCTATACTCCTTAGCATTCTATGAATATATGTGTGTACATATAGTCTGCAGAAACAGACACAGACATAGACACACACACACACACACACACACACACACACACACACAATATTTTGGAATGAGGAACCAAAAAAAAAGTCACATCACCAACTGTGCCTAATTAAATATTTTTGGTAATTGAATATAATTAAAAATTAAACAACTATTTGGTACAGGGTAATATATAAATTTTCATACATTTATTATATGCTTCAATATGCTCTCTGGTTGATTGATTTTAGTTTGGATTTGATGTTAACAGCTTCTACTATTGTTTGTTCTAGTTTCTAGAACAAACCTTTACCTTTAATGTACCCTCTGCTTATATCTCTCTTTCCTCCACTTCTCATTCGATTAATTTCTCCTCATTTGTAGATTTTAATTTGTCATTTTCTCAAAAAGGACTTTTCTGACTACTATCCCAGTTAAAATGTGGTTCTTCTTTTATTATAATAATAATTACTAATTTTGCAGCTTTTAGAAAATACCAATGCTTGAAAAAACAAACAGCAAAGGATAGTCTCCTAATGATTTTTATACTATTTTTTTAACTGTGTGATTTTGAAGAATACAGTAAAGTCACAACCATTTCTAAGGAGGGTAGAGTCATACAACAGAGAGCTTTAACTACTTTTTTAGTGTCTAAAGCTCTATGCTATATGACTTAATTAATGGGTTAGTTATTGGAGTAGGAATCAAAGCCCACATCTTTTCTTTTGAAGACCCAGCCACAACAGTGTCATCTAATTTTTGCAACTCTTTTTCTTCTTTGTCTGCACAATTGCTCTACTACCGTACTAGGAACAACTCCCACAAATAGTTGTACTTATGTAACCTGACTCCACTCTAGGCTTAGAGTTGGGCAGCTAAACCAATTGGCCCAATCAGAATTTTCTTGAGGAGACATGAAATCAGGTTAAATACACATAGCTCATCTTATCAACAGAGGATCTATAAATCCCAGAGATATGGTCAGCCATATCCTACCATGTGGAATTGTAATAAGGAAAGGTGGTATTCTAAGAACTAGAATTATGATGCAGTCACGTAGAGGCAGAGATGAGAGGTGGGAGAGTGTTTTTGATCTTTGTGTCCCTGGTTATGAGTTTATTTCTGAGGCCTGATAGTATCTGGATCTGGTAGGCTCCATAAGACATTTTTATATTCTAAAAAGACTTTCTCTCTTTTAGTATAATCTCACTGAGTGAACTTTCTCTAGTTACAATTTGCAGAGACCTCATAAAAATACAAATTATTAGCTATTGAATAAGCACATGACACAACAGTTAAGAGTTATACATTCATAGCTTTCAGTTGAGGAAATAAGCAGTCAGTATGAAGAGAGAAGTTTCATTCTCTCATTCATACAACACTTGATTATTAATATTCAGAATTTGCTGTTTACTTGACAATTAATATCAGAAGTGAAATTGAGATTTACCTAAGCTCTTTAACCATGTCTTCAGTGTCATCTAGATATGTTATCCTTCTTAAACAGAGCTCAGCTAAGTTCCTCAAAAATAGATGCAAAATTCCTGTGAAGCAGTAGCATTAATAAAACCTAGACTATCCGGGACCTATCTATAAATAATGAATACAGCTGTTTAACTTCATTCTGGCCTACCATGGCACCACTAAGAGATGGAGGTATGAGGAAAGCATTGGGTTTAAATATCAAGTAGTTATCTCTGCCTCTGGCATAGAAACCAGCAGAGGCAGGAGATAAACATAACTCTATGCAGCTTTAAGGAGCTCTTTTGGTCTTGCTGTTTTCACAGAAGCTCACCATGGATGCTTTCTGAAGCCAAAGCCACTAATAGAATGTTTGAGCCTGACTCTGTTATTGATTCTCTGATCCAGTAATTCCAAAGGTTGATTTTCATACTGCGTGCTTGGAATATGCTGAATCTGAGCCCAAAACAGGAAAATGTGTTAAATTGTAGTTTATGAAACTAAGGAATAACTCTTTAATGGTCAACTCCAGGTGGAATCACAGTGAGAGAGAAACATGAAGATTAGAGCCTTGATAGGTAGTAGCTGCTCAGATAAGTCAGAGCCAACAATATGGTAGATAATTCTCCTCCCTCACTATAAACACACACACACACACACACACGAAGATGTAACAAATGAACAGATATTTTCAATGTAATTTGCACCTGTCTCTTTCTGCTCATAGTAGAGTAATTCTCAACTTCCCATTACTGAGCCACTATTTTTCATTTTAATTATTTGATAATATAACTACTTTTTTGCATGTTTATACTATTATGACATCAACACTAAATGAAAATAAAGAAAATATTCAGGTTTATAAGCTTATTAATGGACTAATTGTAAAGACTAATTAGTATTTAAATCAGGACCTTGAGAAGCATGCAATCTGTTTTGGAATATTTGGAAGTAAATGACTAAAAAATTACAAATTCACCTGTCCCAAATATTCCTATTTCATATATCTGTGCTTGTACGTACATATGTATGAGCAATCAAATGTCTTTATACTATTATGTTGATTACTGTTTTCATTCATTTTTATATTTTACATTGCATACTTTTCTTGTTATGTTTATAGACATTAGGCATGAAGCCTACATGGTTAAAACTGGAATTACTATAAATTTTCAAGTGCTGTCCCTAATTGCTGTTACCATGGCTAATAACACCATAGAAACAATGATAATTACACCAAAAAGAGAGCAAACTGGATAGTTTAATTAGAATAGTGTAGATTAAAATAGAACTAACAAGCCTCATGTGGAAAGTCTGTATTTAAATAAGTATGTCCTTTTTCTAGAAATGAGGTCTCCTTTTTTAAAGGTGTTGTTTGTGACTCTTCATAAGCACTCAATGTCTGTATGTTATGGCATTCAGCATTTTGTTGGAGGAAAGGGAAACTTTGGCATAATGAAAAGTCATTTCTTCCTAAAAGTCTTGCGAATTTGAATCCGTGAAGTAACGAAGCTGATATCATCAAAATATTCCTTACTCCTGAAAATTAAATGTTTTTTTATTGATTTTTCAAGTATACCAAAGTCAGCATTTTATCATAATTTCTTATGGATTTTTCTCTATCCATAGAAATAAAGCTATTAACTCTAAATATGAGCTTTAGCTTTATCTTTAACTGCTGAAATTTGTATTATAATGGTGTTAGGTTTTTTGCAAGTTACACATTTTAAGCCCTTTTAAATACTTCATAACTATTTTTAACTTAGGTGCCAGCTGTTAGGGAAAGACGTGAATTATCATAGCACACACAGAATTAGAAAACCTTATTTAATGGGATCTCTGTTTCAGAGTAGGAGGGCAGAGGTCAACATGGTAATTACGCTGTTTAACATATAGTGGGCAGTTACATAATGTCAAATCTGTTTCATCAGCTCTAGTGACTATGAACCACGTACCTGTGAGATGTAATGCTCTTGAGCTTCTGTTTGTCCATGTGGAGAATGTAGAAACTTAAAAGCCTGAAAATCCTATCACTCAAAGAATGTAAGGGCAAAATAAAATAGTACATATGAAAGAGCTTGTAAACTGCATAAAATTTAAACAAGTCCAGAAGCTATTGTCATTTGCAAATCAGAAATAATTACCAGAGAATTTAACTCTCCGGTGAATATGGTCAATGTTTTCATTTCTCAGGGGTTCCCTGGTGGTGCAGTGGCTGGGCTTCCGCACTCTCACCACCACAGTCTGGTTTCAATCCCCGCTCAGGGAACCAACCAAAAATAAAAAAAAAAAAGTTTTCATTTATTTTATGCAGAGCAGGGCCTGGCTCATCCAGGGGTTTTCTGAAGCTCCAGTTGAGCAAGTTTGTATCAGATTCCCAGGAAAGGGGGACTACCACACATGGTTTACTGAATAAATGTCTTTGGGGCATGCAAGGGGAAATAAAATAGCTTATAGAAATAGTAGCCTTATATACAACAAATACTTCACATTACTATTGTTTAAATAGGTAATAACTTTTCTGGGGTTAATGGAGTTATTATAGAGATAATCTTAATTTTTAAGTTTTCTGATCATAGAATAACGATGAAACTGTATTTCACATAAATCATGGTGAAAGAAGAGAAAAAATGATGTATTTCCCCTTTTTATTATTCAAGTCTGCATTTTACACAGAAATTCTGGAATTGAAACAAATCTGTGAGTGTTATAGAATTTAAATATATATAAATTGAACTTTAAAGTGTAAGAACAAGTACTTATATTCACATACATATGGAGGATTTTGGTACTCATATTTATGCATTAGTGGTTTGGAGGAGATGCAGCTAATTCAGTGGACTCTACACATGAAATTTAGTAGAAGAAGAGTTGAATCTGATGTTATCCTAGAAATATGCTATTTGACTAGCAATACCATGGATACAAAATAAGTTATATTTGTTTATAATGGTAATTTTTCTCTACATATCTAAGTTATTTTATTTGTTTTTTTTTTTCTTTTAGCCCAAATGCCTTTTGAAAACCTTTAAGTTTTGGGGGCTATAATCAAACAAAAGGATTAACTTTTGAATGTTAGAAGTAGAGATGAACATAAAAATACAACCTCAAATTATTACAAAGTTGAGTATGGCATATCATACTATAAAATCTTAGTAGAATTTACTAACTAATAATTCAATTTTAAGTGCCTTTTTTAGCTCATCAACATTCTTAGGGCACCATAGGATGGGGTATTGTGAGAGCCAACTAGTCACAGGCAGTTTCTCATGGCCACTCTGTTACACACCTGTACCATGCAACCCTCTCTCGAGACTGGCATCCTTCTCCATCTGGCATCTTTAGAGCAGACCAGCAGGGCACACTCAAAATGTGGACCTCTCTCAGAGAATAGCTTATTCCACCTCTTTTGTCTCAAAAGCTCATTTCCAGGTCCTGCCAGATGATGACATTTAAAATACTAGCAGGGGATTCTCTATCAAAAATTTATTCCTGGCAAATCTGAGGTTGAATCAGACTCTTGGCATTTACTTGCAAAACTCTCTGAGTGCCAGCAGCTTTTAGTCTAAGAAAGGGACTGTGTGGTCTCAACCTCATACTCTTCTATTTAAATTTAGTTCAATATAAACTATGCCAGTGATTATTAAACATGTCTAAACTGATAGCTGTAAGCAGCATTCACAGACAAGTGCTGAAAGATAAAAACCAGTTATCCCCAGCAGGACAACCCAGAAGCAACTTTGGTTCTGTAAACACTACTAGAAAAGACAGGCCTTACATTAATCACAGAACTCATAGATTTTTCTGCAAAGCACAGACTTCCTTCATTCAATAGAGGATGTGCTGATTATTATAGAGAATGCACTGAGACATAGGAAGAGTGTAAACTGAAAGATTCTGTGAATGGTTTTGTGTTTGAGGGATGTGACCATCTTATAAAAGAAGTGAGTAGAATACAAACTGGCATATCAATTTGTTACACTCTAAGTCCCCTTACTATCCAAAAGTCTACTTTAATACCTTTATGTTAAATACAGATTTATAATCCTGAAGTGATTTAAAAATAAAGAAACTTTTGAATTCAATATTTTGCATGTATTTTTGAGCATGGAGCATCTTTTATCTATGAAAATGAGGTACTGCTATTTCTCAAGCATCAATGGTCATGGTTAATCTTAGTGTGATTTCCTCTGCACATCAATGGCATGTGTGGGGTTACTACATTCCTGTATTTTCTATTCTGAGTATGAAAGCAGAACCATGTTTTAATAAGCACATAGATCCAAACCAGAGAAATATCAGATTCCATAGAGATTTAAGCATAAACTTTAGATTTTCTGTGTTTCTCAGTCATCTTTGCTAGCACACCCAGGAGACCTTTCCCTAGAATTCTATATTGCTAACTTCGTATTCTTTATTTTTTTGGCCTTCATTTCTGGGGATAGAAAAACATGAACAACAGCAAAACTAAAACTGCTTTTGGCTTCTTAATGACTCAAGTAAATCTTAAGAAAATCTGACCCCAAGGCTGGCCTAGTAATGGTCCATTTTTGAACTTCACTCAAGAAAGAGTCTGTATTTATGACCCAAATTTAACCATTGATGAATTTGCATGTGTATGCTGCAGAACTAAACAGAAACAGCTCTTTTTTTTTTCATAGTCAGTAGAGTAGAAGCAGTAACATCCTTCAGAGTACAAAAATAATAATAATTTTTCCCCATTTCTTCTCCTAGTGGCCCACTCAATTGGAAAGAATTAATTCCCTAACTAGCCATGAGATAGGGGAACTTCTCTATGCATCTTAATAGGAAAAATAACTGTATGAAAATGTTCAAGAAAATCTGGTAGATCATCACCACACATTTGATACTAAATGCCAGCAGTTTTCCCTCTTGCATGCTGCTTTTAGTACTATCCACAAACATACATGTTTTTATACCATTTGAAGTTCTGCTTTTTATTGTGAGCTTAATCTTAGAGCGTACACATTTTCCTTATTACTTTGCATTTCATACTGTGTTTAGTGGCTGCACAGTTGATTGCACATTTTATTAATGTACAAATAAATCATTTCTGACTGATTTAACCTTAAGATTGAATCTAATTCCCTGTTATAAATGGTGCCACAATGAAGATATATGCCTGCAAAAGACACTTGCAGTATATTGGTTTTTATAGTTAAAAGGATGCACCTCTACATGTTCTTTTGGCATTTCTGGGGTTCTGGTTATCTATTCTTAAGTTACAAACTGTTCCACGTTTAGTGACATAATGCCACAAACATTTTATCATGCTTATAAATTTCATGGTCAGGAATTCGGATAGAATGATGTTTAAGGACTCCGCTGGGAAAACTGGATTGGCTTGAGTGACTTGAATGACTAGAGGCCAGAATCACCTGGAAGTTTCTTTACTCACATATTTGCCTGCTGGCCTGGGATGATAACTCAAAGGCTGGATTCAGCTAGAATTATGTACAGAAGTTTACTAAAGCTTACTTAGAGGCTTTTCATATGCGGCTTGTACTTCTCACATTATTGCGTCTGGATTCTGAGAAGGAGAATTCTGCAAGGGAACAACTGGTACATCATGTTCCAAGTGTCCATGCAGAACAAGATAATGTTCAGGGAGCTAAATCACGTAGGGCTTTGTGGAGTTTAGGCTTCTTTGGAGTGAAACTCAGAAGTCACTGGTGTTGCTTTCATCCAGTTGTATTGACCACAAGTGAGTTAGTAGAACCAGTAGAGCTTCAAAAAACAACTAGACTCCCTTTCTTAATAGGGGACTAGTTGAAGTCATATTGAAAAAGAGGATGTAAAGTAGATTTTTTGCAGCCATCTTTGCCATATATAGGTTGCTCAATATTATTTTTGGTCTAGTAAGATTTCAAATGTACATATTGATTACTTAGTTGAACTGTAGGAGTGAAGCTTCATTAAAATCAGAGGGTTTCTACAAAATTCTTTCCCAACCTGGAGAGATACATGACTTCAACTTTGCTCAGTAAACCATCAACAGAACGCAGATTCCCTCACCCTTGTTGCTCGAACTCAGAAACAACTTTTGAGCAGGACCATAATGTTTCTGATTCACCTCCTTTGTTTTGACTTAGAGCCAAGTTTCTTTTCAGTGCATTCTTTTCCCAGTTATAAAAGTAAACATGCCCTGAAACATATGCTTATCATGTCCTCTTTCTATCTGAAACTTGATGGCTAGGATTATGCAAAGTGCCTGATTTAGTTGATTAAGGAAATAATCCATTTTTCATTCTTGCATAAATGCATAGATATATACATTTATCCTTTTAACAAATGTTTATTGAGTAGTTTTTCCCTAAGTTAAGTAACTTGTGAATAAAGATACAATCCCCAATTTTATGGAGGTTAATGGATATAAGGACACAGTGAGAAGACATTAAAAATGCATCCGATAGTACATATACAATAACATATTGTGATAAATGCTATGAAAGATAAGTGATGAGAATGATGTGTAAAGAATGAGAAGTTACCAGGCTGGTAAAGAGACAGGAGATGGCACCTGAAAACGAAATTTGTAGTTGAAACATCAAAGGAAGGCCAGTTTTGCTGGTGTAGTGAGTAAGGGTAAGACGAGCGTGAGAACTTAGTGAGGTTGGCAATGGTCTGCTCCAGCAGGGTCCTGCAGGTTAGTTCAGTAGTCTCAATTCTATTCTCAGCATAAAGTGAAATCATTAGGTGGTATTAAGAGAAAGATGACATAAATTGATGTATCATATTATACAAGAAGTCTTTGGGTAGAGAATAGTTTAAGGGAAGTCAGAGAGATTCCATGGAGTTCAGTGAGTCACCAACTCAGCAGTTCATTTGAGAGAGAATTATGGTTGTTAGGGAGGGTGAAGAGAATTAGAAAGCTCTCAGATGTACCTTGAAGTTTAGATAAAAATACTGTGGGCCAATGAGTTGGGTGGAATATGAAGGACATACCCAGAGTTGCTCCTTTTTTGTACCTGTCAGTCCTCAATGACAGACAGAGCCACAGAATGAGTCACACTCCACACCAGTCAAATGGCGGGTGGCAGGGCAGTGGCTTGAGAAGGCAGCTCAGGTATGGGAGGAAAGAGGCCCTCTCATATGCAGTGCCCTCCTTTAGGGGATAACATAGATCTCATAGAGTTCTTACCTGAGATGCATAGAAGTTCCATATGCAATGTTTGTATCTTATTGTATCTTGATTCAAGCAAACCAACATAAAAAAGAAGTTAGACTGAAAAATATGAGCACCTGATGAATATGTGATAGGCTGACCAGTCATACCACTTTAAATGAGAAAAAAAATGATACTGTCCCATTTTAAAACAGTGTGTATGGTCCGCCTACTGACACCTTGAGTTTAGCCCAGTGAGGCTGGATGGACCACATGTACCGTTTGAAACAAGACAGTACTGTTGTTTTTTGTTCTGTTTAAAACTGTATGTCTGGTCAAACTAATAGTTGATCATTTAAAAAAAATGTAGTCATTATTTTAGGTATGTTAGTAATATGGTAATGTTTTTAAAATACCTAGTTTTTAGATGTATATACTGAAAAATTGACTATTGAAACTATACAATGTCTAATATTTGTTTTCAAAACAAGTCTTTGTGTGTGTGTGTGTGTGTGTGTGTGTGTGTGTGTGTGGGTGTTGGGTGTTGGGAGATGAAGTAGGTTGGGGTGTATATTAAACAAGACTGGCCATGAGTTTTTAAATGACAATACTGAAAAATGTGTTCATAAAGCTTCATTACATTTTTTTGGTCTACTCATGGTATTTTGCATATTAAAAAGTCTTAAAAATTAGCTGCTGCATTTGTAACACAGATGATGTGATAAAGAAATTGTATGAGAACCTGGCTGGCTGCCCAGGAGCATCTTTTGATGATAATCAAAGATAATCAGCTCAGTTCAGGGTATGGCCCATAGGTTGAGAAATACAATTTTCTAAGACACCCAGAATGAGTTGAACTCATGTGACTAATTCATATTAATCAAGTATTAACCTAAAAATAAGAGGGCAAATTGAGAGATAACAAGTGTTTATTTGAGATGCAAAAGAATATTCTGAAAGCACTGATTCAGGCAGATACTCAACTAATATTCTGATTAAGAGGTAAGGGAAAGGTGTATTTATGAGAAAGGGAAGGGAATAATTACACAAATACAAGAAAGAAATTTCTGTGCATATTAATAAGGTAAGAAAGGGCTTTTTATAGGTGCTATAGGTGCACATAAGCTAATAAAGTGATGCTAATGATAAAGAATGCCTTTCATTTTTAGTCAGGTAGTCATAATGTCTGCTCTCCTGTTAGTTTCGCAAACAGTTGTTTGGAATACCATGCTGCTTTATTTTTTTTTTTTAATTCATTTTTATTGTTAGACTTATTGGGGTGACATCTGTTAGCAAGGATTACATAGGTTTCAGGCTTACAGTTCTACAGTGCATTGTCAACTTGTTGTATAATAATTTCACCACCTAATGTGACTTCTCTTTCCATCACCTTATATTTAGCTTCCCCCCCCCCGCCCCCACTCCATGCTGCTTTAGACCCAGCCCAAAGATTATTTTGCCAGGTTCAAACATTCCAAAGATTCGAGGAGTAAGACATGTAAGGCAGTTTCTCTGGAATGACAGCTTTCGCTCCATTTTGAAGTGGCTCTGTTTATATTATTTTTGCAAAAGTTCAGAATATTAATTTAATATTGAGGATACTTATTTCTAGTGATCTGACTCTTGGACCTTTTACTATATGCACCCTTACACATATTAGAGTAGAAGGTTAAAGGTGTGCAAGGGATAAGAGGAAAGAAGGTGTACCATTTTGAAGGATAAGTCATCCATGCCATAGAGAGGCCTGGAGAACCCTCCCTGATCTTCAAAAAAGGGCACCTGCCCAGGCACTGAAAGGCCACAATTGTTCCTCCAAATCCCATTTGGGCTGTGTTTGACACCTAGGCATTGTCAAATTTTGTGTTCGTATCTCTCATTCTTTGGGCCCTTCTGATTATATTCTCCAATAAAGTTGTTTGAGTGATAGTTTTAGATCAATATTCTAATTGACTCATTGACTATGAGTCAGGAAGCACATGGTTTTGAACACATGGATTTTATTCATTAAGTCATTTTGGAGTAGTTACCATGACATCTATTGGTACCTTGCTATATAGGAATCCAGTGTGTAGATACCTTTCCTTTACAAATTACTTAATGACATTATTGGTAAGGCGGTTGAATTAGGTACATGGTAGTAGCAGTTACATTTTCTATGGCAATATTTGAACAGCATGTGAAGTGCATGAAGAGATATCAATTATGTAGTTTTAAGTGTATACATTTTCTATTGCTGTATGACAAGTTACCACAAATTTAGCAGCTTGACAAAACATTCATTTATTATTTCACAGATCTAAAAATCAGGAGTCTGAGATGGTGTGGCTGGGTTCTCTACTCAGGGTCTCATAATGCTGAAATAAAATGACTGACCAGCTATGTTCTTATCTGGAGTTTTGGGTCCTCTTGGAGCTCTTTACTGTTAGTAGTAGAATTCAGTTCCTTGTGGTTGTAGGAGTACAATTTCTATTTCCTTGCTATGGAACTGAGGATTTTCTCAGCCTGTTGAACCACTCTCCATTTCTTGCGTAGGATCCGCTCCATCTTGAAAGCCAATAATGGTATATTGTTGTATTTTCAGATTTTTCCTTTTGCTGCTTCCTGGAGAAAACTCCTTGTTTTGAAAAAGGCTCATGTCATTAGATAAGACCCTACAGATAATCTCCCTATTTAAGATCAATTGTTCCAGTGTATACATACATACACACATACATATACACACACATTCATACATATACATATTTATATACATACATACAAGTCTGACAATTAAGTTTGTGAACTCATCCTAGAAAAAGTGCTACAAAATTCATTGCTGAATATCACTATGGTCTTCATCAAAGTACTCCCCTTGGGAAGCTGTGCACTGAGGCCAGTGCCTAGCTCAACCTTCAAAGCAATTTTGGAATTCTTTGTTTGGAATGGCCATCAGAGCTGTTGTTGTATTACCCTTGATGTACTGAATGTCATAAAAATGTCTTCCTTTCAATATTTCCTTTATCTTCAGGTAAAGAAAAAAGTCATTGGGGACCAGATCAGGTAACTAGAGAGAGTGTTCCAATACACTTATTTGTATACTGGCTAAAAACTCCCTCACAGACAGTGCCATGTGAGTTGGTGCATCATCATGATGCAAGAGCCATGAGTTGTTAGTGAAAAGTTCAGGACATTTTCATCTAACTTATTCATGCAGCCTTTTTAGCATTTCCAAATAATAAATGTGGTTGACTCTTAATCCAGTTGGTAGAAATTCATAACGAACAATCCCTCTGATGTCAAAAAAGGTTTGCAACATCATTTGGACTCTTGATTTGGACTGAAAGAACTTTTTCGGTCATGGAGAACGGGCTGACTTCCATTGTACACTTTGGTTTCAGGGTCATATTGTTACATTCATGTTTCATCACCAATGATAAGGTGGCCCAAAACACTGTCTTTCCTTTCGGCAAACTTCGACTCTCCTTTGCTTTTTGTTCATCTGTGAGCTCCTTCAGGACCATTTTTGCACACACTGTTCTCATGCCAATATTTTTAGTTAAGATTTTTCTGTTTCTCTATAGATGTTTACTTGGTCTGCTATGCTTTTCACAGTCAGCTGACAATTTTGATGCACAATTCGATGAATTTTTGCAATGTTTTCTTCAGCTCTGCTTGTTACTAGACACCCTGACCTCTCTTCATCAGTGACACTTTCTCTCTGCTCAGAAGAACATTTAATCCATTTGTAGACTGCTGTTTTCTTCATGGCATTATCCCCATGAACTTGGACTAACATGTTCCTGATTTCACTTCCACTCTTGCCAAGTTTAACAAGAAATTAAATGTTTGTTTTTTGCTCTAATTCAAGCTCCACATTATTGCAATGGCACACAAAACCACACAACAGCAATAATGAATGCCACTCAGCAAGACACCACCACATATTGACATGGACACAGTTACGAGACACAGCTATATTAGGGTATGAAACTTTACTGTGTTTTTTGTACAGTGCTGCCAATGGAAGTACACAATGGCAAGTTCATGAACTTATCAGATCTTGTGTGTGTCTGTGTGTATGACTGTGTGTGTGTGTATGTGTGAGTATTTCATATGAGAAAATACAAAATTCATCATTCAGTTGAAACATCCAAACATTATTTATTGAGTTTCAACTCTGTTCTGGATAGTTTTCTAGACATTTGAGGTATATCAGTGGTCAAAAAGACCAACGCCATTTCCCTTATAGAGACTACATTTAACATGTTTATATATTTTGTATTTTTTACATTATACGAATATACAGGGTCTGGCAAAAGTAACACCAGACCATATATGTTAATGTCTCACATGAGATGGGCAGCAATTTGAGCATTTCACCTAAAACATCATTTAGTGTGTTTAAGTGTGATATTCTTATATTGCAGAATTACATGCATATGAGTTTCTAATAAAAGATTTGGTATAGGTTACCAGCTCATAAAAAAGGGGCATTATTTGTATCTGATCCTGTATTATTATTATAAGGAATATTGGTTTCTCGTAAGGATATGGAGTTAGAAGTTTGTATCTGATCCCATATTATTGTAATTATAAATATTGGTATCTCCTAGAGGATATGGAGTTAGAAATTACTTGCAAAACAATTCCCTTTACCTGTACAAATATTTGATGTAACAGCAAGTGCATAACCTGTGAATCATCCAGCTTTTAGCCTCATTTGAGATATCAGTAGAAAATCTGAATAATTCACATAAAGGACAACAGTTTAACATGATTGTCCATTATTTCCTGGAAACTTTAGTGTTTGTCTTATATAAGAGAATGACTTGCTGTTCAATTCAGTTTCACTCTGCTTTTTTGGTAGTTGCCCAGACTATTATACATTTCTCTGCCTTCCTTGCATTTAAGTTTTGCCAGGTAATTCAGTAAATGAGCAAGTATTATAGAATGTTGCCAAATGTGATTTGTACCAATCCAAGCCATGTAAATCTTCAATGGGAGATTTTCTGTACTCTTTCCCATTATATTGTTTTGATGCAAA
Source organism: Lyroderma lyra (assembly GCA_004026885.1). Classification (NCBI taxonomy): domain Eukaryota; kingdom Metazoa; phylum Chordata; class Mammalia; order Chiroptera; family Megadermatidae; genus Lyroderma; species Lyroderma lyra. Next base: position 23,915 of record PVJL010006146.1, read on the forward strand.
TGTGCATAGTAACCTTGGAATCTATATATTGAATATGGTGAAATCAAAATACGGAAGGTGCTGGTTTTCCACTTAAACTGTGGCCACCTGGTTAACAGAAACACGCATTTTGGACTTTGGTTTGAGATATTTTTTGCATTATAGCAGCTAGACTTACTCTAACTATTGTACTTCCTCCACAAATAGCAAAGGTATCGGGATGAAAAAGGCCATTTAACAGTTGGGAACTGAATAAAAGAAAAGGTTTGGTTTCTCTAAAATTCTTTATTATATTTTATTTTTTTGTGAAAGCATGGGATAGTTAAGAGTTTATTAATACAGGAAGTACACTCCAAGAAGTGGAGCCATCTTGCCCAGAGAGGGAAGCAGCCTCTCCTTAAATTGTTTGGGGGTTTTTATATCTATGGGTGGAAGTTTCTCCCAGCTCCCTATTTTGTGATCCTTCCGAAAGAACAAAAACTACATAATAATTTGATTTCGGGAAGTAGGCTTTATGGTCGAATAAGTGGGACTATTCCCCGCTTTCCTTATCTTTTCCATCTGAGGATGTGATAATGGGCCAGGGGCATTCCTTCTCCTCAAACCTTAAAACTTCTGCTGAATCTTGGTGGGGTACTAAAAATCTTTTTGTTTTTTCTTTTTTAAATATACATATATATGAGGCAAACTTATTTAACTCATTCCCTGAGAATGAAAGCTTGAAGAGAGCCAGAGAAATTTAGGAATTTACTTTTAAAATTTTATTTTTGCTTACTTTTTTGTCCAATTCTTTTTAACTTTATTGAACTCCCCTTGAAGGGTAAAAATGAAAATACAATGAGCAATACATGAGACAAGTAAATTTTCTACGGTATTTTTCCTAATTGTACAAGACTCGGAAATACTTAGAAGAATACAACACTTGCAGTCAGTTTCACCAAGAATTAGACTATGATTTGAACCTAGGTAACATATTAATTAATAAAGAGAACCAATGGACAATCATGTCTTTTTTTTTTTTTCAAATAGGGTATGAGTCCGTAGAAAGCTAAGCATTAAGTAGCAAAATAAATGAATAATATTTTTAGAACTGTCTTATTCAGAAGAAAATCCTGAAAATTTAATTTTGGAGTTTGGATTTTGTAAAGTAGTAATTAATAAAAATATGTAACAATGGAATTTATAAACAACAAAAAAAAATATACAGGATATTGTTATTTTGATTCTCAGTTAAATGGGTATTATATTTGTTATTAAAAATGTCTGAAAAGGCACCCATAAGAATGGGGATGGACAAATATAAATATAAGATTTTCCAAATGGAGTGAATCAGATTTCAGAAGCTGAGAACTAAAAAGTTTGGTGTTGATTTATGTTAACACCTTAAGATAAATTATTAAGCAAATGGTTTGAATGTACTTAGAAAAGAAAATACTATTAATAGCTATTAGCTAACATCTTTAGTAAGTTTAAATCTTGTCAAATTAACTGAATATTCTTTTTTAACAGGTAATTTCACTGTCAGATGAGGATATTCACAGTCTTTATGCATCTTAATGTAAATCAGGCATTTCACAAATATTACTTATACACAAAGAGTCATATGCTCTATAATATCACCCTTAAGTAAAATTTTGGTCAGTTTATAAGTAGATGTGGAGGCAACTGGTGTAAAGCTAATTAAACATTTTGTTTTAAACTCACTTAGCCAGGAAAAGTTCCCTGTTATCCCACATTCAGTAGAAAAAAAATCTTGGGAGTTCCCTGGTGGTGTAGTGGCTAAGGCTTCGGCACTGTCAACACTGTGGCCTGGGTTCGATTCCCAGCCAGGGAGCTACCCACATTAAAAAGAAAAAAAAAAATCTTTATTTAGCTTATAAGCGGAGAACATGGCCATATACCTATGATTTCATGTTACAAAATACTGTCTTAAAAATTAACAATTAGTAATATGATTTAATAGTAAGTTATAATTTATTTAAGTGGTAAAATGCACCAGCAGAAACCAAAAATAAAGTGCCATTGTTGAAGTTAATTTGGTAAAATTACATACACATATCAGCTTCAGCAGTAAGAAAATGTATGATTCACAAATAAGCTATCATTATAAGACATGATACATTCATGTCGTCTAATCTAATTAGAAAATCATGGGCTAAAAATATGCAAAAGATTCTACTGAACATTGTAGGAATATCAAACAATCCCACCCAGCAATCCAATTATAATGAAACAGAATTAACACTAATTTTAAATGAGAATGGAAGAATAACAGGAAATAATAATTCTGATGATGAACAATTCAAAACACAGTGAAAATGTATAATTAATTGAGGTATTTTTGAGCATTTCCATATTTCAAATATGTACACATTAATTGATGTGGTTATCTATTACTGTTAACAAATCACCTTAAACTTAGTGGCATAAAACAGCAATCATTTTATTATGCTATGGAGTCTATGTTAGGGATTTGGATAGGGCCTGTATTACTTGCCCCTAAGGATGCTATAACCAATTTTCATGAACATGGTCACATGGGACAACAGAAAGTTATTCTTTTGCTGTTTTGGAGGCCAGAGGTTCATAATGAAGATGGGGGTAAGGGGGTAGTAGCTCAGAAGACTCTAGAATAGAATCTGTACCTTGTCTCAATTTCCAAATAAAAAATCTAGAGTTAAAAAGCATAACTGAAGTGAAAATTTCACTAGATGGACTCAACAGTAAATATGAGTTGGCAGACTAAAGAATCTGTAACCTTGAAGACAGGTCAATAGAAATTATCTAAACTGATAAACAGAGAGAAAAAAGACAAAAGAAAAATGAACAAAGCCTTTCCTGTTCAGAGGACATGTGGGGCAATGTTCAGTATTCATCTTAGGTTAATGAGAGTATTAGCTGAAGAAGAAAAAAATGAAAGGAATAGAAAAATGCATATATTTGAAATATCACCCCTATAAATTTAATTTTTAAAAAGAAAAAATATATTTGAAGAAACAATGGTTCCAATGGTCTCAAATGTAATGAAAATTATTAGAGACATAAGCTAAATTAATCCCAGGTAAAATAAATGTTAATGTAGTATTGTATTATCTGCCAGACATTAGCTCACTCCTTATGCTGTAAATGCTTTACTGACTGCTATGGAACAATATCTGAGCTTAATTTGCATGTGCCATCGAGCTTCATTGTGACCCAATTTTTCTGTTAGTTTCTTTTATTTAAACCTGGGGCTATGATGATACCATTGGTTTTCATCTACTTGCAACAAATTTATTATAATGCTTTCCCATTAAGTCCATGTTTTTTCCTTGTTCTCATTTTTCTGAGGGCAGGAATTGGCAAACTTTTTCTGTAAAGTGCCAGAGAGTAAAAATTTTCAGCTTTGCAGGCTATACAATCTCTGTCATAACTACACAATTCTGTCATTTTAGTGTGAAAACGACCATAGACAATACGTAAACCGAGTGTGGCTTGTTCTAATATAACATTATTTATGAAAACAGGAAGTGGGCTAGGTTTGGTGATCAGGCTATAGTTTGTTGACCCCTATCAGGGATAACTAGAGATGCACTACTTGGGCCAAGAAAAGCAGGAAATTTTAGCCCTGAAATTATAGGCCCTTATCAGAAATAGCTTGCATTCCACATGATTTTGAAAATGTTTATGTTTTTACATTAATTAAAAAACCATATGTTTTTTTTTATGAAAAATGATCAAATTTGAGAAACAATGACAAGAAGATCTCTACTGGTGAACTATAAGCTGAACTTTTTTTCCCATAATTTTATCAATAATTTGGATGAAGTTGTAAAAACCATCCCTCAAAACAACAGAAGGTACAAATGCAGTAAAGATACCTAATATTTTGGAGAGGAGAACAGTAATTTACAACAATGAAGTCATTAGAATGATCTCTTAAAAAACAATTTAAAGTGATGGAATATACACATAATCTAACATTAAGTGAAAACAATAGGATATAAAAAATTTCCATTGCATATTTATCATTCTAATATAATAAATACTTGTCACAGCATAGTTAGACTCTTCTTAATCACTCCTGAAAGTAAGGAGCATGCATAATGTTTTCCTATCACAGAGGTGGAAAGTTCCCCTTGCTTGGGAAATAGTTGTACTTCTTTCCCTCCAGTTTTTACTGTTTTGGTGTGACACTGTAACAATGAATGTTTATTGAGCCAATGCTATGTGGAGGGTTTTTGCTATGCATACTAATTGCATCTCACCATTTATCTTTAGTTATGGCTTAACTTTTCCTCTCACGTGGGTAAAGCTGGTGATTAACTAGTTTTTTATTACTAAGATGAACTTTTTTTTAGTTCATATATGCCAGGATAGGGAGTTTGGGATATTTTGAGTTGTCCTTGGAAAACAATGTATACTGAAGTCATTTGTATATATCTTATCCTGCAAAGCAGTGATTCTTATAATTTCTTACAAGAATAAAAATTTCTTACATAGGATCGTTGAATAAAGATTCATCTTATGATTTATTAATTTTAGCTTGATGTATAGATGAACTGTATATGGTTATCCACGCCTACTAGGAAGTTATATTAGAAAGAAAAGCTACCACTCCGTGGCTAACTTACAAACCAGAACCAGTTGTATGGAGCAGCAGTGGCCATTTTTAGGAGTGGACTGTTAGTAAAAAGACTGCTTATGAGACAGGGAATGCTAATAAAATAATCCTGAGGCTGAGGCAGAAATTGAACTCAGCAACCAGTTTCATTTTGCTACCTGTGCAAAATTTAGAGCATAGGTTTTGGACTCTGACATGCCCAGGTTTTTATTATATTTAAGCAACTCAGATTAAGTGATCATAGGCAAGTCATGTTATTTATTTGTGCCTCAGTTTCCTCAGTGAATAAAATGGAAAGAATAATACCTACTTCACATAGTTGTGATGAAGATTAAATTAAGTAATCTAGGCTAAGGATACTCGTAAATGCAGTATCTAGCTTGTAGTAGGCACTCAGCAAATGGTAGTTCTTTGTCTTCCTTCATAACTAATTCTGGAATATTCATTTGGCTTTGGCTCATTGCTCATCCATAATATTGCTGCTTATATAAACCCTAACTCTATGTTTTTTATTTTTTACCATATTTCTAACTTCTAGAATCCATCTGCACTTCTTGTCTTGACTGCTTTTCCTTTTTTCTTTTCCTTCTTTCCTTTCTTCCTTTCTTCCTTTCCTTCCTTTATCTCTCTGTCTTTCTCTCCATCTCTCTCTCTCTTTCTTTTTGGCTTTGAGTACTCACCTTTTTAGCTATCCATTTCTCACAACTTCATCTCACACAATCCTCTCAAGAACAGAGAAAACATAAAGAAACATTTACATAGACATAATAAAACAAACAAGATTTGGTTTTTGATAGAATATTTTTAATCACTTGCATATCTGATGAAATCTGCTTTCTATGTGTATAAGTAATGTTTTATGAAGCCTGAAACCAGCCATAAAAGTTTCTGTGTGTATGTGTGTATGGGTGTGTGTATACACACATACCCACCCCACCCCACTCCCATATATATATAAAAACATATATATATGTGTGTGTGTGTGTGTGTATATATATATATATATATATGTTGTTTTTTCAAAAATGTTTTTCTGGTCAAGGAATTACACTAACTGATTATATTTATATACATTTGTGCTGTTATATTTTAGTATTTTTCTGTTGTAGAGGAGCAGTAATGACTTAGCAAGGTAAAACTTGGTAGTTGGTACCCTTTGGACTTAATATAAATAAATGTCCTGGTTTATCTAGCTATATACTCATTGGAACCTAGAATTATAGTTTCGTAGATTTGAACTCAGATTTAGATAAATATTATATTTTATAAATGAATAAATGTATAATATAGTCAGGAAAGTACCAAATTAAGGAACCTGGATATTAAATAGATTTTCTCTAAGGAAGAGGGGATTTACAAAGTGCTATAAAAATTGATTAGATAAGCCTATAAATCATTCTAGGTTTTCACTGATTTCATGCATATTCAAATATTTTCTGGATTGAGGAATTGTAATTTCTTTTAGCGATTAGTTTATTCTAACCATGAATATCATATATAGCTTCAAATATTCAAGAATTTAAGCCTTTAAATGTAGTATGCACTTGAAATCTGAGAATAGAAAAGTATAGTGAATTATCAGTGCTTATCTTCCTGCATATTATATATTCATATGATACTATAAGAAATGAACATGATTATCTGTATATTTATGTAAGAATCATTTTTCAAAGAACATCATAATAGATATATTTTATTTTTAAGAATTCACCTTATTTAGAAATTCAACATTATTAAAGAACCCCTAGGATAAAATCAATGTTAAAAGTACTTATACCATATTAAATTTAGCTCTTCACTGCTTTGCTTAAGCATTTATAATACATATATTAATGTTAAATTTTATATTTACCATGAGTGCAATAGTCTCTGGCAGAGTCTTGTGATTACTCAAAAGTGGCAATTATCTTTGGATAAAAATACCAGAGTAATTACTCAATTATTAATTATTAATTACTAATTTTTAGCTGAACTTAGCTGAACAGTTCTAGTATTATCTAGTCTTCTTCATGCATCTCCTACCATCTGAAAGCTGTTGAAGATGGCTTCAACTCAATGACTCACTTCAGCAGGCTAGCCCAGGCTTGTTCACTTGGAGACGCATTTCAACAGTGGCTGAGACACAGCAGCAAGGTAGCAGCATTTTTCAAATCTCCTTGCATCTTGGTGTCTCCCATTGTATCATATTATACCCCACTGACTAAAGGATATGACCAAGCCCATTAGTCAGTGTAATGAGGCATCAACCAAAGGTGAGGAGGATATAGGATGGCATGAATAAATTTGGGAGCATAACTGCAATAAGCTACCACAATGAGGTTTTATGAGGTCATTTATATTAAGTAATCTCTTATTTCACAATAAAATAGTAAAAACACAATATATCAACATAATCTATTTCAACTTGAACTTTTTTTGCTTGATACCACAGGAGTTTATTTGGTTTTTCACTTCCCCGTGTAGCAATAAGCATTTCCTCATGACACGTCTCCATATTGTTTGTAGATAGAAAACTTGACTATTCTTCCCTCTCTATAGCCTATCACCCTTCCTCACTAACCTTTCAAAAACTTAAATAATGTCTAATGTGTTTCTTTTGACATAAAATGAACTCCAGATCAACAAACCAAACAAACAAAAAATTCAAAACCCTCAAACTTTTACAAAAATACATAAAGTATTTTCAGAGAAAGTTTACATATTACACACATTTTGCATACCCATTCTTCAAAATTAAGATTTCTCACATGAAATTAAGATATATACCAAACAAATTTTAGAACTTGGACATTTTAGGTAAATGCTTATATATGGTGAATGGCCTTTGAGTTGCAACAGCTTGTTGTTAATGTATATGGTTGGGTGAGGAAGTACAGCTTATTAAATACCATGCTAGTCTTCACAGAAGTACATTTTATTGCATTTCACCAGCATACTCCTTCTCTTACTATTGCAAATCACCTTCTCTTTCTCTTCCTCTCTTCTCTTCCACATTTATTTACAAAAAAATTTATATTATTTACTGACCTGCATATTTATTTAGGAAAATTTCTAAGTAAAAATAAAAAATTATAATTTAAGAGGATAATAAGGTCTCTCAAGAAGATTTTTAGACTCAGATGAGTGTGCTCGTAGGCAAAAGAGATGAAGCAGGAGAAGAGTGAGGCATTGCAAGAAAATGGGTATGATTATTGAATGAGCTTACAGGAAGCATAGGTATCTTTGGAAAGTAGGACAGGCTTGTTCCTCTATGAAGGAGAAAAGAGGGTAGAATAAGTATAGACTGAAGACCAAGGCTTTGCAAGAGAACAGGGAGTGATGTAAAAGGGACACATAGTACTGGGGGAAAAGATAATTCTCGAGATTTTTAGTAAGATCAGAAGTAGGATCTCTTACTTAGATTGAAAGTCCCATTTATTTCAGTTCATCTCACATTATTTGAGCATCTCTTGTGTGACAAGAATTTTCACAGGTACCAATGAACCAAAGAAGAATGATGCACAATCTCTGTATTGAAGGACATTACAATCTAAGTGGGAGACAGTCACATAAATACAGTCAAATGTCTATAGATGGCTCTCAGAGAAAATGACACCTCAGCTTGGTATTAAGGAATGTGTAGACACTGACCATGAGATGAAAGAGAAGGAAATTTCAAGCAGAAGGAATAGTAATTGCTAAACTAGCCAAAGTGGACAAAAAAATGTTCAGTATTGATAGAGCTGTTTCTCAAACGTTTTTAACCTATTAGTCCTTTGAGCAACATGAAAAATGTTCACATCCCTCTTCCAGAGATGCTAAACTGCCTCCCACCAATGAAGACTCAGTTTTCCAGTGTACAATCTGATATTTCTTAATATGAAAAGACTCTGTGAGCAGATTGAACTGGCAATGGGAATTATGTGTAGATCTTTTCATTAACAGTCCTGCAGGAGGTTGAATCCTGAGGAGACTAGAATTAGCAAATATAAATAGAAAGAGAGTAAAAGCAAAGATTAGCAGGAATCCTAATTGCTCTCCAGAAGAACTACAGCACTTGAAATGGTTCTGAGACAGTAAAACAAGGTGCTTCAAATTTTCCACTAAATGATTTCCAATATAACTTCTAATGAAATACCGATAGATTAAAATAAACCAACACATAGGAACTACATTTCTCAGTTCTACATGGTTTGAATAACTGTTAATACTGGTATTATTTTTATCTACATTTTAATAAAAGCCCAACAATTGAGTTGCATTGATCCTTTGGCTCTCAAGCAAACAAAACCCCAGATTTCCAGGTTCATGCTAATTAAGTGATTTTAGAAGCTAGGTGATCTATTTAGACTTTTCTAAAAACTACTCTTTTAATGACAATTTCAGTAGGGGAATAATGTTTATGGGGGTAATGCCCTGACCTCTCTACATCAGTGATGCTTTTTCTCCCCTTAGAAAAATATTTAATACATTTTGTACACTGCTGTTTTCTTTGTGCCATCATCCCCATAAACTTGGACTAACACGTCCCTGATTTCACTTCCACTCTTGCCAAATTGAACAAGAAATTTAATGTTTGTTTGTTGCTCTAATACAAGCTCTGACATTCTTGCGATGGCACACAAAAACACACAACAATAATGAACACCACTCAGCAAGACACCACTGTATGTCAATACACATCTGGGAGACACAGATATACCAAGGTTATGAAATCTTACTGAGTTGTTTGTATAGTGCTGCCAACGTAAGCACACAGTGGGCAAGTTCACAAAATTAATTGTCAGGCCTTGTATAATTTAAACAAATAAAATCAGGATTTCAGTTCTTCAGTTGCATTAGCCACATTTCAAATGCTTAATAGGCATGTGGAATAAGTGGCCACCGTATTGGACAGAACAGATGCAGAACATTTCCATCATTACAGAAATTTTGTTGAACAGCGTTGATCTGGAACATGGGAGATTATTCAGAAATGGAAGAAAGTAGATTTAGCTCAGATCATAGAGATTCTTAAATACAATAATTAAGACTTTGAACTGTATTTTGTTATCAAAGGAGAAAGATGAGATTTTTGTTTTGTTTTGTTTTTAACTAAAAGACATAAGTTTGAACTTTGCTTTTAGAATGTCATTTTCCCCAGTTAGGTGCCTGATGCTTTTTATTGAGTGAGACTGGAAGAAAACAAATACCAGGTGGACTTGTATTGAGACTGTAATAGTGGGAAGGGAAAGGAGAATCTGTATTTATAAAACATTGAGAATTTAGACCCTGATTACTCTTTGACTCTTTGATGGGGAGGGGGTCAGAGGTATAGATAACTTAACCAACGTTGGATTTTGAATGTTAATTGATACCAAGGTTAATGCCATTATCAGTGACCAGGAAATAGGAACAGCAGTAGTTAATCAGATTACATGAAAAAAGATATAGACTTACCATGAAAGTTATTGATCTGATAACTTTTATATTTATGCAGAATCTTTTCCATTACTCTTACAGTACAATTTCATCTTATTACTTTTCTTTTCTAATTTTTCAATTATAATCACCTTTGATGAAGAAAATGAACATTTTTTCACTGCTTATTATGAATGTTTTTCAAAGATGAAACAAATTTTATTCATCAATGCATCTGGTGAAACATGGCAAAATAATTTCTTCCATTTTTGCTGTAAAATACTTTTTCTGGGTGAAAGGGTAGCAGAAAAAGAAACCAGGTTGTAATGTATTCTATGAAAATTCTAGTTTCCTCAAGTTCATCTGAACATTATAGTTGGATTTTTGTTAAAAATTGAAATGATTTTAAATTCTGTTTGAAATAGAATATTTATTTTTGGAAATAAACAGAGTGCTTAAGGTGTCAAACATTGTTCTAACCCTTTATTATCTTTCAAATTTCACAGCAGTATGTATACTTTTACACATTAATCTGATTATATCCCTGTGGATTAATAATTGTATTTTTATTTTGAAGATTTAAAAAAATGATATTGGCTAGCATCATGTCAGAATGGCTTGTGCATTTTAGTCCAGTTATTTACAGTGATAACTTAATGGGCATGATTTGGGGCATCAGAATAAGGTAGAATAAAAAAAGAAAACATTCTGTTAGGTATATGTCAGGAAACCTGAGTTTTAGTTCTGCTATTTTATATTAGATAAAGAGTAAAATTCTATGGGCTAAAATTTCCTCACTTATGTAATGAAGAGTCTGAACTATATTACCTTGGTTTTTCTGACACTAATTGGGGCAATAATTGCTTGCATATTATTTATTAGCCACTTTTATAAAAGAGCATGACTCTTGGGTGGGAACTTGGCATAGGGCAAGAAAGTTGCTGAGAAGTCAAGGAAAATAAGATCTGAGACAAAGGATGAAGTTGCTAGTATTAGAGTGAACAGTAGCAACTAGAGACTTACTTTGAAGACTCTGAGATCTGGAATTATGCTCCAATTGGGAAATTATTACCCTCATGTAAATGTGATTCTAACTGGTAATTGGTAATGGGTGGTGTGATGGAAAATAAAGGAGAGTGTTGCTTAGATTTATATGAAAGTGGAGTTAGAGAGACTTTGCGAGATGAACTCTGTTCATATAACTTGTATTTGGTCTGCCTCTAGTTTTTGTTTATACTGTTAAATGCATATATCATATGTACACAAGAGAAGTGAAATGTGCAGATACATTTATGGGTGAGTATCTGATCAGGTAGAAGGAGTACCAATAAGGGAATCGTGAGGCCTTGCTTGGGTGTGAACCATATTGCACAAGTTGCTTATATTGACATTTGGTTCTGTGCCAACTACCCTCTGGGCAAACTTGACACTCTTGGCATATCCATGCAGCACGGAGAGCATCTAAGCAATAGTTGGCTAACTTGCTCTCATGTCCCCCAGTCTACCCCATTTACCAGTTCACTGAAATTGGCAGCATCCCACATCAAAACTCTTTCTGGTAACTGTGCCAGCAAGTAGTCCTAGGCAGGCCATATGCCATTCGTGAACATACAAAATACTGACATTGACTGTGTCCAAACTAGAGGAAGAAGCAATAGATACGTGCAGCAGTTAGGAGTGACTAATCATTCAGATGAATTTAAGGTCTTTTTTACAGCACTTGATTTTTTTCCCTCTCAGTCGAGTCCTGTGTCTGCAGCACCAGGACTTACTAAATTTCTCTAGACCTTTCCAAATGTAGCTTCCTAACGGCATATTCTCAGCTTCTTAATTATCATGAACTTCATTTATGTAGCATCATTTCTTGTTGACTCAAGGAGAAATGTCTATTATTAGGGAACCCGAGGGTGGCACAAGAGCAGTTAAATCTGTGCTTGAACATGGTCAGACTCTGTTTGTATTCTGTGCTTTTCCCACTTCTTTGGCCACAGATTGTGTAGTGACAATGCATTTATTTTGTTCTCTATATTTCATCGATTACAAATTTTTCAGTTTCCAGAGCTTTGAGTTTTATCGCCATAATTGAGAACTGAAAATAGTTTTTCAGATTCCTTTACAAGATTTTCTATACAATACAGTCACTCTATAATGCTTAAAATTAATTACTATACTGATATATTTTCCGTAATCTTACCATTATGGTCATTTTCATATAACACAAGTCCTTTCTTAATCCTGTTTTCTCCCACCATCTTTAATATCTGGGCTGTATTTTTTTTCTCCTTGCAAATAGAGGTGTTTGAATTCATTTATCTCTGAGTCCCTTCAAACTCTGAGACTAAATCCAAAACTTAAGGATAATAGCAGGATTTTCCTAGTTTCCTGAGACTGAAGTCATGAAAAGTGTCTACTATGCTACTTTCTAAAACATCCCTTAGCTTCATTGAAGTGAATAGACCATTGCAATAATCTGACACTGAATGTTATTTATCTCCTGATATTACTCAAATGCCTCTTACTCTTCCATGCAGCGATTTTGCAGTCATTCACTTCTTGAAGCAAGTGACATTTTTCTAATTTTTAGTCAGGTCAGTCAGTTGGGTGAGTATTGATGAACAAGCATTTGTTAAAACCACGTCTGAAGTAATGTCACTCTGGATTGAACACATTCCATGCCTAAAAGATTTCTTCATTAACCTTCTGACTATGTCAAGAAAGGTAAATGTTATTTGAAGAGAGTCCCAAAAGCATATGCCCTTTGCTATTTTTACCACTTGCCCTGGTGTTCCATGAATATCATGTCTTTTATTATTTTATAAAGATAAAAAATTTATGAAGACCATTTAAATACATGATTTCAGTTCTTTAAAATGCTGGTAACTCTGTAATGTTTGATTACTGAGTTTTGGATGTATTTAGATAATACGGCTATTAAGTCAAAAGATAGGACTGAATAAGCTATTTATATGATATTTATTTACTTATTACTTTATTAGAAAGATCTACTTAGTTTATTTTTTTATTTTTAGAGGTCAAACAAAGAGGCAGTTTATTGAAAGGGAGAGTGAGAAGAAACAAAGGGATACTTTATTAGAAGTAGAAAGTACGACCCCAAGAGGTGGGAAAGGCCGAGCAGGAGAGTGGCTCAAGGGCCCTGATAACGAGGTTTTGGTAGTTGTATTCTCTTTAGTTGTAAGGATAAAGATCTATTTTGAAGCCACTTATCTGAAAAGTGTTGCCTGAAAAGCCTAAGTTGTCAACCCTATCCTAGGGCCTGGCTATTACAATGTTCATCTTATCATCTTTGAGAGTGTAGTATAAGTGCTGCTTTCCCTTTAAAAATCCAGCTTTGTGCCCATTTTATTTTATGTTAAATGTGTTTGAGTTTATGTGAGAAAGAAACTATAATAAGAATGTTATATTCCACTAAAATAATACCCATGAATTAATTCATTAACAGCATCTTTAAAAATTAAATAATTTAAATCTATAAAACACAGTATTATCAAGGGCACATATTGATGACTTTTACATATATACTATCCAATTCAAGATAGCAAACATTTCCAAACTCCATAAATTTTCCTGGTGTTTCTTTGACTGGGATGTACTCACCTCAGGTGTTAAGGTAACAACAGTTCTGGTTTCTATCATCATGACTGCCTTTGCAACAAACTTTTATTCAATTTAGAGACATATGGGTCTGACAATGAAGTTCTCAAGCTTATGCTGTGCTCGTATATTGGCAGCACTGTACAAACAACTCGGTAAGGTTTCATTACCTTTGTTTATCTAGCTCTCACAGCTGTGTTCATGTTGATGTGTGGCAGTATCTTGCTGAGTGGTGTTCATTATTTTGTTTTTGTGTGCCCTCATGTCAATGTTGGAGCTTGAATTAGAGCAATGAACAAACATGAAATTACTTGTTAGATTTGGCAGAAGTGAAACTGAAATCAGGGACGGGTTAGTCCAAATTTATGGGGATAATGCCATGAAGAAAATGGCAGTGTACAAATGAATTTAAACATTTATTCTGAGGGTATAGAAAATGTCACTGATAAAGAGAGGTCAGGATGGCCACTAACAAGCAGAACTGACAAAAAACATTGCAAAAATTATTTGAATTGTGCATCAAAATCATCAGCTGACTGTGAGATGCATAGTAGACCAAGTAAACATCAACAGAGAAACAGGAAAATCTTAACTGAAAATTTTGGCATTATAAAGGCATATACAAAAATGATCCTGAAAGAGCTCACTGATAAATAAGAGCAAAGGAGAGTCAGAATTTGCCAAGACCTGGAGTTCCCTGGTGGTGTAGTGGCTTAAGGCTTTGGCACTAGTGCTGTCAATGCTGCGGCCTGGGTTCGATTCCCAGCCAGGGAAATACCCACATACTACAAAAATAAAAAATAAATAAATTTCTTAAAAAAATTTTTTTGCCAAGACCTTTGGAAAGTTAAGACTGTGTTTTGGGCCATGTTATCACTGGTGCTGAAACATGGTGTACCAAAACAACCCTGAAAAAAAGTGTTAAAGTGCATAATGGAAGTCAGCTAATTCTCTACAACCAAAAATTTCTGTCAGTCCAAATCAAGAGTCAAAATGATGTTGCTAACATTTTTTGATATCTGAGTGATTGTTTATCATAAATTTGTACCAACTGGACAGTCAACCAAGTTTACTATTTGGAAGTGCTGAAAAGGCTGCTTGAAAAAGTTAGACAGAAATAACCTGAACTTTTCACCAACAAATCATGGCTCTTGCATCATGACAATGCACCAGCTCACATAGTACTTTCTGTGAGGAAGATTTTAGCCAGTACACAAATAACTATATTGGAACACCCTCCCTACTCACCTGATCTGGCCTCCAGTGACTTTTTTCTTTACCTGAAGATAAAGGAAATATTGAAAGAAAGACAATTTGATGACATTCAGGACATCAAAGGTTTTACAATGACAGCTCTGTTGGCCATGCCAGAAAAAGAGTTCCGAAATTGCTTTGAAGGGTGTACTAGGCACTGGCATTGGTGCATAGCTTCCCAAGGGGAGTACTTCGAATGTAATTGTAGTGATATTCAGCAGTGAGGTATGTAGCACCTTTTCTAGGATTAGTTCTTGAACTTCATTGTCAGACCTCATAAAATAGAAGTTCTCCCTTTCAGTAGCTCATACTATAATGCAGGAAGATAAGAGCCATGAAGACATTACCATAGTAACAGAAGTAATCTCTAAATGCCACATAATTGTAAGAATAATAATACCATCTTAGATTTCATAGTATTTGCTATTTATAAATATGTATAAATTCATGTTCATATTTGGCTCTCACAACACTTCTGTTCAATGGATGCCATTTTACAAATGAGGCAATTTAAGTTCATAAAGGTTAACTAAAATGCTTGCATTCGTCTTTTATTTTTGTGTAACAAATTAACACAAATTTATTATTTCACACTTTCTTCGGGTCAGGAACCCAGACACAGGCCAGGAGATGTATATCAGTGGGCAGAAATCCTGGGGAATATATGCCTGCTACAATGTCAAGGGTGTCACATAGGTGATAAGAAATTAACTAAACCTTCTGGCTGCATATTTTATGTTTCTTTACATTACAGCATAATTTTATATGAATACAAAGTGTGAAATGACATTTTAAAAATGCTCTTCTAGGTAGCTAAAGCTATCATTTATTAAATTCTTATTATGTTTCATCATCAGATTTATAGCTATGGCAGTCTTATGAGATAGAATTTGAGTCCCATTTTACAGATATAAAAGCAGATAATTGGAGAAATTGAGTAACTTGCTTAAAATCACACAGCTTGTGATAAAGGAGCCAGAATTCTAACCTACTTCTTTCTGACTCCATCTCCTGTGCATCCAGTACATTACATACCTGATGGTAACATTTGAACTATGCTTTAAAGGATGTGTCAATTGAATGGTTGACTGGTCAAATGGTTAGAGATATAATCAGCAATTACCAGGAACAATGAGAAGTAACAGTAAAAACAATAGTCCAGAGTTGGGCAAGTATTATATAATTTTGTTTGGACTGTGAGATTCCTGATAGCATAGCTGAATTGTACCAATCCAATATTCACCTTCCCTTAGAATTGCATTTTATTGGCTAATACTTAATTTTGATACCAAAGACAAATTTATGAACACTATAAATGGCTCTCTGGAAGTTTGTATTGTCACATATAAGGAAAGTCTTCACTTCCTATACAATATCATTTTCTTGAGGACCTTTGAGAGAGAATTTTTTCTAGTTTTCAGATGATGAAGAGCTAAGCTCACTAAACTGAGTTACAATTATTTTTCCTCTTTGCCCAGTTAGAAATCTTGGTGCTCAATTTGTGTTTCACTTTAACGTGCTTTCCCTACCTTGATTATATATATTTTATTCCTATAAGCTGCCTTAAATTGTTTTTGAAATTAAGCAGATTCTGAATAAACAAATATATGAATAAAATTCAGGTAGATAGTTTATAGGAACCACTCATGAATTTTCAGGTAGGCAGAGAGCTCTGAAATATGATTTCCTGATGCTCAGCTATCAATCTTCCTAAACTGAAGGGAACTGGTGAACAAGAACATTGAATCATTAGCTTGTCTGTTAAAGCTATTATCAATAGATCTCAATGGCAAGCCCCAGACACTGCATTTATAAACATCAGGATTTGGCCTTACTGCTAAAGATTCCACTCTGGTGTCTCCTTTCTTTTACTTAGGGAGTAATTGGATACAAAGGATGTAAAATGGGAGTTATAAGAAATTAAGGTCCTTCAACATTTACTTCAAATGCTGTGTCAGCTCAATTTAAATGAAAGTATGCTGGCACAAACTCACAGAATGTGGTACATCAGCAAAGTAATGATTGTTACAAATAAAAGCGTTGCACCTCGCTCACATTTTCAGAAATGAAATTGTATTGAAAAAAAAAAATGATGCTGTATGACTCTGTTGCAAATGCGATGTAGGAATTTGTTGTAATGCAGAACTATTTGAAAGAGTTAATAGGAATTGCTAAAAAAAAATCTCCTAAGTTAAAATCAGCAAAGGAAGTAAGTTGAAAAATCCAGTACTCCATAAAAATATCAGGAAAAGAGAAAGGAAGTGGGGTAGGACACAATGAAAGTATCAAATAATATAAAAATGTAGAAAGATAAGAATAACATAGTATGAAGGTGTAGAAGAAGAAAAGATAACTATGCTATAAAACTTTAAGGATAAAAGCACAATGAGACAGGTGAACGGTAGGTGACAGATTAATGATATTGAAAAGGAGAAAGCAAACACGACAGAAAGACACTAGAGACAAAAGAGGGATTTCAAGGAAAAAGAATGCTGAGACCAGAAAATAATATAAAATAATATTGAGTGTTAACTATAATTTAATACAGATTCTGGCATAAGTAATGCCCTTTTAAAGTAGTTATGTTAATATAGTTATGGTAGTGTTATGTTACAGAATTATATACTTATGATCTTGGAATAGATTGGCAGCTCATAAAAAAAGAGTGGTATTTGTGCCGGACTGTGTGTGTGTGTGTGTGTGTGTGTGTGTGTGTGTACACACACATTTAAAGTATGACATAGGAAACATAGTCAATGGTATTGTAATAGCTATTTTGGGTGCCAAATGGGTAGTAGACTTGTTGGGGTTATCACTTTGTGAGATATATCTATATCTATCTCTCTCTCTCTCTCTATATATCTATATATATATAAAATTATTATGTCGTTTCGTTATACCTGAAACTAATAATATAAAAAAGAATGTTGAGAGGTGGTAATCATATAAGCATTTGATGTATAGCATGGTAAGATGAATATTGACACAGCAAGAAAATTGGGCTGGAAGAAAAGTTGCAAATAGCTTGTTGTTAATGCTCTGTCTTGTGAAATTAAGGGGAAGATAAGAGACTTCCATACCAAATTCATAGACATCCTACTTTACTAGATTCCTTTTAACTCTTTAGACCTTAAGGAGCAAGGAACTAGCGGACAACTGTATTCATGTATTAATTGCCATCAAGAGGTTAATCAGTTCATATCTAATACACATTTCAGTTAATGCTTGCATTAGTCTACTATGGCTCTTACAACAAATTACCTCAAATATCATGGCTTAAAACAGCAGAAATGAATTTTCTCACAGTTTTGGAGGCTAAAAGTTTAAAATCTGCTTCTCTGGGCCAAAATCAAGGTGTTGGCCTGGACACTCTCCCTGCCCATGCCAACCTCGGTGGCTGCTGGCATTCCCTGGCAGCAGCCGCATGTCACCCCTGTTGTCAAGGCCAGAAACTTCAAATCCCTCTCTGCTCCATCTCCACATCACCTTCTTCTCTGTGAGTACAGAAATCTCTCTCTGTCTCTGTTTTATAAGGATACTTGTGATGGTATTTAGGGCCCACCTGGATAATCCAGGATAATCTCCCCATTTCAAGATCCTTAATCACGTCTACAAAGACCCTTTTTTTTCCAAATAAGGTAACATTCTCATTTTCAGGGATTAGTACCTGATATTGAGAACCATTATTTAGCCTGTGAGAAAACCCAGTTTAAACATAAGATGGTGTTTTATCCTACAATAAGGACTTTAATGTACATTTGCTCTCAACCTCTCTAGGTCTCAGTTTTATTCATCTTGCTTATGGATATAATGTGACTTGCATTATTATGTCATTGTGAAAATTAAATGAAATTGTGTTTACAAAGTGTTTTCGAAATAAAAAGCACTATACAATGTAAGGCAATATTGCAATTTTAATATCAGATTCTATTATATTCTAACCAAATATTGGTGATATTTTACTAAGATTAAGAATGGTGATACACATGATAATATTACAATGATATGATTTGAGGAACTCTGGAAAGACTTATAGGGTCAAAAATATTTCCTGTTTTGTTCTTTGTTTCCTTATCTTTTAAATTAGATAATGCCATCACCTACATTGTAGGATTGCTTTTAGGATTCAGTTAAGCGAGTTAATATATAAAAAATATTCAGAGGGTTAGGCACATAGAATTAATAGTAGTACCAATAAAAAGCCAAGAGATAATTGGTCTGAAATTTGGGAAAAGGACATACATGGTAATGGGAAGGATATTCTAGAAAACATGAGATAAGATTGTCACAGCAATATTTTGATTCAATCCTCAAGTAGAAAACAATGTTTTGGGTTAGCCTTGCCTTCAGTTCTTTTGTTTCATTTATTATTATTTAAAATGTATACATCCTGTTTTTGGCATTCAATATTAGTTATTTGTATAATAATAAATATAGAGTTCTGAGGGGTGCTATCAGCAGAACTCACAGACTACTACCAGGGTTTTATGTGGTCCATAAAATAGGCCATTATTGTATGGAGAATTTGGATGGAAAAAGTGTTAGGATTCTTGACCTGCATATCATAAGCCTATGGCATTCTACACATGGTGGAAAATTGAGTCAAATGGAACAATAACATAAATAAATGACTAGAGGACTCTCAAAAAAGTGCTATAAAAAGGCATTATGTGGGTCCAAATATGGTAGAAAGGGGCAGAAAAGCCTTCATAAAATAGATTATATTTGAGCTAAGTCTAGAAAGATGAGCAGGAATATAATTCATAGGCAAAAGTAGAATATGTTTTAGGTTTGACAGGCAAAATATGAAGGCATGAAAAATCATAGTAGGTCAGGGAACTATGATTAACTATTAAAAGTAATATTAGGCAGCATTTATAGTATTCTGAGAGATGAATTTAGAGAGATTGAGATCATGCTATCAAGGAACTTTCAATTCTAATTTATTTGCCCCTTTTTATGAATGGAATGAAAGAAGTTTACACAAAAAAAGTTAGCATGTTTCTAGTTTAGAAAGTTTTTGAATACACAAACCAAGATGGTCTGTTGGAGCCACGGATATTTCATATTATATTTCTTTTTTTTCTTATTAAATATATCAATGAATGTACTAAGGGTTAAGGCATCCTATAACCTACAAAATAGATGTTCCACTCGTGTACATGATATTTCCAACCTTACTGTCAGTAATGGCATAATTAAGAGCATATGTCAGAGGTGCAGTAGAGCCTCCAGTGGAGTGGATAAAGAGATTCCTCTATTGTTCCTGTCCCAAATCCTCTGAAACCCCAATAACATCTCCTAATTAAAGTGAACTGTGAACAAAAGGATGGGCTTTGAAGCTGTTGCATAGAGTTGGGGAGATGAATTCCAGGCTTCTAGCTAAGTGTCAGACCCTCCAAAATAAAGAATTTCAATGGGAGTCACATAATCTTTGCACACAGGCACTCCGCAGCCTGGGAGCCCTACTGAATGCAGCTGAAAAGCATTGCAGAATTTGGTATCTCACCCACAAAAATTAATTTCTCCAAAATGATAGCTTTCTTTGTCTAAAATTCTATCCCACCTTCCATGACAGTCACATAGGATCTTAAAATTTACAAAAGAATAAATTTAATACTTTTTAATATGTATTTTTGTATATGTTTTAATATTTTGTATTTATTTACTTTACCTGGGACTAATAGAACTGAACTGTAACAACAATTGCTAATAGAGCTAATGATTACCAATTTAAATGTTTTTCAACCCACACTGAAGTTTAACAATGTGGGTATCTGAGCACTCAAATCACATAACTCTAAATAAGAAAGCTTAAAAATATTATTAAATAATGAGAGTGACATTTAGAAATCATGAAGAACCCTAGATTGTTCCAAATAATAATTATTAAAATTGAAATGATTCATTCTATGAAAAATGTAGTCTAGAATGACAGTAAATTAACTATTGTATTAAATTGGATTATTAGAAAATGAGCTTGAGGTATACTCACAAAATTTAGAATAATAAAGTGTTTGAAATTATAAGAAGATGATGACAACTTTTTAAAAACCATAGGATTTTACTTTCTTATTGATCTTCAGAAGCAATTTTTTTCAATGTATTAAAAGGTCTGGAAACAAGATGTATCTAACAATTTATATTGTATTATAATCCTGTTGCCTTGTTTGTTTTACATTATAATAACTCTGAAATGGAGTTAAAACTTATTGTTGATAGCCTTGTCCATTTGCTGCAAATGAGAAATAGTTCTAGAAGTGTTAAAGAACAACAATATTCAAAACAAGGGAGTAAGGAGAAGTAACAATAAATATAATAGATTAAAAAAGCATACTTACCTAGGCAAATGCAAGAATTTTTATATTGAAGGGTCTAGGAGTTAGGAAAGATAAAAGGGGAGCAAAAGATCTATACTTGGATATACTATTATGGTAAATGTTCTTACTTTTAATGATTAAGAGGTAATCATGCAAGCATACAAAGAAAACAAAACACACAGAATCCCAAATTCAAAAATCAGATTTTCACCAGACATCTTATCTCTTTTCCTTCCTATTGCCAATGCTGGGAGACTTCAAAGAGCCTGAGTCCGTGATTGGATCTTGCCAAAATCTCCTGTAATGTTGAACTGCATTCTTTCCCTTTCCTCATGTGATGTTTCTCATCAACTGACTGGAGAAAACACTGGATTAAGAATTAAAAGATTTGGATTCTGATCTGTTCTTGTCCCAAGATGGGTATTTTGTAATTTGGGACTTCAATTTCCTTGAATTTGAATTAGTTGATCCATAATGGCTGTTGCAGCGCTAACATTCTTTGATAATAAGGTGGTCCCAAACATGGTTTGTAATCATTACAGAGTTTCAGAAGTAACTTTGTGGCTTGGAAGCGGAGACCAGAATGCAATGAATGTGTGAGTTTTCTTTCAAATGATATTGGCAGTTTTATTAATAAATGTATATAATAACTTCCAGACTGGACAGAAGATATGGAAGCACTTATCAGGCTTTCCCAGAGTTTTGGCATTATTGTCATAATTTTAACTTGAATAGAAATTTCTTGAAAGTAATTACCATCTGCAATTTTAAGACTTGTGACTGCTAGAACAATTAATTAGTAATTTTCAGACTAGTAATATTTCAAGTCAACAGAAGAATGTTAAATATTAAAAATAAAAGTTGAGAAATAAAAAATACTTTAAACTATTTTTGTATACTGTAAAAAATGTCAGAAGACTGCCTAATTATACTGTCTCAGTACAGTATTCAGTATCCCTTAGTGAAATCAGTAATTTTATATCAACCAGTGTTTTTATAAAGAACAAGTTCTTTTCAAAAACTTACATCTATTTTGGAAGAATGACAAATTTTAAAAATATTCATAATCTATTTTGATATTTTACAGAGTTTTAATGTTTTCCTTTAATAGGAGTACATTCAACAATGGATCAATGTAAACTCTAGGGACATACAGCAATCAAGTTTAAAATATAGCAATCTTTCTTCAGTGACTAAACGATTTGATAGAATAAAGGCTTTGGTCATTAAATGTACAGATTATTTTGAACTAGGTAGGTTGAATAGTTTGGAAAGTAGGATCTAATTAAAAAATGATCTTTGTAAGTTGAAGAGATGATCAGGACTAAGTAGAGTGAAATTTATTAAAGTTAACCAATGTCACCCCAATAAATCTAACAATAAAAAGTGTACCCCAAACATGTGCAATTGGAGAGCTTATAGTTAAGTATAATATTTGCGCCTGTGCAGTGTCCACTATGCAGATGCCATTTGGATTAAGAGATAGTAATATAAAGGACAATTCAATCATTACAGCATCCCTCACTCCATGCTATGAGAGTCAGTGTAGGGGAAGGTCTTTCTTTTAGAATCATTGATCTTTTGAGGTCTTCAAATGACCTCAGAATTCATTGTTTTCAATACCTTAAATAATTTTGATTATAATTCCAAAGGAAAATATGAAGTGAGAATATATCATTTATAAAAACAAGCATAGAATTTTAATTTTTCCCAAATTATTTTGGATTCATAAAGTACAAAGAATACAAAATAGATAGCGTAATTGTATCAATAGCTGCAGCAGTTATTCAAAGAATTCTTATGAATCATATTGGTACAAAGTCACTATTTTCATTCTGATTGGTATTTATTATTCTTTAGCCATTTCAATAATGGAAAAAGTAAAATGTATGACATTATATAAGTGTTAGATATCATAATGTTTTATCAAATTATAGAAGAATATTATTAATTTATACAGCTATGTCCCCAAAGCAGATTTTTTAAACTAAATATTTGTAATAATACTTGTGTATTTGAAATGCAATTTTGTTGAAAAATTCATAAAGAATTAAAAGGCATTCTTATGTGACTTGTCTACTGACTTTCAATGTTCTTCAAAAATAATAATAAACTCTCAATTTGTGATATAAAACATGCAATGAGGATGTCACCAAGCAGCACTTACATTTTTGAAGCAGTCATTGAAGTTACTTAATATTATGATGATATACACTATGAAGAAAGGAAAGCACAATTGTTTTTTATTGTTAGACTTATTGGGGTGACATTGGTTAACAAGAATTACATAGGTTCCTGGTGTACAATTCTACAGTGTATCGTCTGTGTTGCATTTGTGCTCACTACCCAGTGTCAATTCTCTTTTCATCACCATGTATTTGGCTCCTCCTCCCTCCTCTCTCACTCCCTCCCTCCTCTCTCACCCCTTCCTCCCTTCCCCCAGGTAACCACTAAACTTTTGACTGTCCATGAGTTTTTGTTTCTTTGTTGCTTTCAGTTTTATATTCCATGTATGAATGAAGCCATATGGTTCTTTTTTATTTTTTCTGTCTTATTTTGCTTAGCATGATGATCTCCAGGTCCATCCATTTTGTTGCAAATAGTAGTGCTTCCTGTTTTCTTGTAGCCAAGGAATATTCTATTGTGTATATGTACCACAGCTTCTTTATCCAGTCATCTATCGAAGGGCACTTTGGTTGTTTCCATGTCTTGGCCACTGTGAACTGAGCTGTGATGAACATTGGGGTATGTAAGTCTTTGCAGACTAATGTTTTTTAAATGTTTTTGGGTAAATAACCAGTGGGGGATTTCTGGGTCGTATGGTAACTCCATTCCCAGTTTTTTGAGGAACTTCCACATTGTCCTACATAGCAGTTGTACCAATTTACATCCCCACCAGCAGTGTGCGAGAGTTTTTTCTCCACATCCTCTCCAGCACTTGTTATTCCTTGTCTTGTTGGTAACAGCCAACAAGGTTTGAGGTAGTATCTCATTGTGGTTTTGATTTGCATTGCTCTAATGAGATTTAGCATTTTTTTATATGTCTGTTGGCCATTTGTATATCTTCATGGGAGAAATATCTGTTCAGGTCCTCTGCCCACTTTTTAATTGGGTTTCTTCTTTTTTTGTTGTTGAATCATACTAGTTCATTAGATATTAGACCCTTATCAGATGTATTGTTTGCAAGTATTTTCTCCCATATGGTTGGCTGTCTCTTTGCTTTGTTGATGGTTTCTTTTGGAGAGAAAAGCACAGTTCTTAAAATCAGGGCATCCGCCAACTATAATAGTTTCATAGCAGGAGCTTGAAAACAGATATACAAAATATAGATGCATATGAAAAACAATAATACCATGGAAGTCAGGAAAAAAACTGCTAACCTAATAAAATATAATACTGGAATTCAGTTAGGTTAGTAATAATGTAATAAGACAAGTATTGCTAATATCTTAATGTAAAGAGCCATATTGAATTTTGACCAATATAAACCTTACATGCAATTATATATAACTTCAAGTCGTAATGGAATAGCAGAGACTATTGGCTTATTTGGGGACAATTCAACTCTTCTCAGTTTCTTGAAGCCATTGTTAAAGATTCAATTTTATATATAATTTTTAAATATTCTGGAACTGCAAGAAGAATAAAATAAACAATCTTTTCTTCTTTTGAACTCCATACTCGAAATTTCCATAGTAAATATGTGTAGGAGACTATCCTGTTACACCTCTGCTCTATTCTCATATCTGGGATTTGTGTATGGCACACAATAGAGCTCTATTATAATGCTATTGAAGAAATAAATGTTCTGGTTCAACGAGCATTGAGAAGAACCACATAAAGTAACAGCATTCAGTTTTGGGATTTAACTGTGTTTGATTTTAGGATGTCATGGCTTAATGAGATTGACATTCAGGCCTCAGGAGTTTCATAGTCTAGTGGAAAAGTCAGGCTTGAAAACATTCAGAATAATATGGTATGGTGGTTAAATATTGCACAAAGTGTTACACCAGTATGGGATAGCTAGCTCTTGCCTTGGAAGGTTGACAAAGACTTCTGGGGGAGGTTCTTCTTGAATTTCTGTTGTCTTAAATAAAATTTTATTTGATGAGTTTCTGGTGGGTTTTGATTTTATTTGAGGATATAGAATCCTAAGTTATCAATGCCTACCCCTTAACTATTTATCCAAAGTTAAATTCATTTCTTCATGTCCCAAATATTTTTGACTACTTATTTGTAGGGGCTTGAGGCATAAAGATAAATAAGATTACTCCCTTAGAAGCTAGTTGTGAAAATTATACTTTCTATGTCCTCCATAAAATATCTATAGCAGAAGACTGGGTCATAAATCAATATTATAAGATGTTACATATTCATGCACAAGGTCTCAAGTTAACTTAGCCTAGTTGTGAAGGCGGTTATAGAGTGGTTTAAAAAAGATCACCTGAAGAGAACAATTGAACTGTAGCTAGAAAGATGAGCAGGAGTCAGCTAAGTAGACAGTCTCTGGGGAGACGGCAAGGAACAATTTCCTGAAAAAAGGGTTACTTTTTAAAAGCTCACAAAAACACAGGAGATTTCTGTGTTCACAGAGCTGCTACATGTTACTATATTTGGATAGTGAGTTGGGTTTATATGTTCTGTTTTGATTGTATTTATTCTGAAAGTAGCTGACCAAAGAAGATATTAAGATCAACATTTCATGCTAAAAAGGACATAGAAAAAAAAGTGGAGAATATGTTGGAGAATGTAAGAATGTAATATTGCTTGTAAGAAATGATCAGTGTCTCAAGTACTGTAGTGGCAATGGGGATGAGGACATGTGACATGTTTTAGAGCTGCTAAGGAGAAAAAAATTAATGTAATTTTTTGTTTGATTTTATTTTGCCTTGTTTCATAAAAAATTTAAGTACTTTATGGGGATATACAAAATGCAACAGAAAAATAGTTCATAGGATTACATAAGATCTGACAAATAAGTTCACAAACTCATCCTAGAAAAAGTGCTGCATACCTTATTGTTGAATATCACTATGGTCACCTTTGATGTACATCGGTTAGGAGGCTATGGATTGATGCCAGTGCCTTTGGACCTCCTTTTTTGGAATGGCCATCATAGCTGTCATCATATGATGTTTGATGTCTTGAATGTCCTCAAAATATCTTTCTTTTAATATTTCCTTTATCTTCAAGTAAAGAAAAAAGTCATGGGGCAGATCAGATAAATAGAGAGAGTGTTCAAATACAGTTACTTGTGTACTGGCTAAAAACATTTTCATAGATGGTGCTGTATGAGCTCGTGCATTGTTGTGGTGCAAGAGCCATGAGTTGTTGCTGAAAAGTTCTGGTTGTTTTTGTCTTTTTCCCACAGCCTTTTCAGCACTTGTAAATAGTAAATTTGGTTGACTGTCCTATTGGTACAAATTTATAATGAACAATCCCTCTGATATCTAAAATGCTTAGCAACATAGTTTGGACTCTTGATCTGAACTAATGGAACTTTTTTTGGTTGTGGACAATTGGCTGACTTCCATTGTGCACTTTGATGCTTTGTTTCAGGGTCATATTGGTACACCCATGTTTCATCACTAGTGATAACATGGCCCAAAACATCGTCTTGCCTCTCCAAAAGGTCTTGGCAAACTTTGACTATCCTTTGCTTTTGTTCATCAGTGAGCTCCTTTAGAATAATTTTTGCACACATGTTTCTCATGCCAAGATTTTCAGTTAAGATTTTTCTACTTGTTTCTCTGTTAATGTTTACTTGGTCTGCTATGCTTCTCACAGTCTGCTGACTGTTTTGATACACAATTCAAGGCATTTTGTCAATTTTTCTTCAGTTCTGCTTGTTACTGGTCATCCTGACTTTTCTTCATCAGTGACGTTTGTTCTCTTTCATCAGAATAAATGTTTAATCCATTTGTGCACTGCCGTTTTCTTCATGGCATTACCCCATAAACTTAAACTTGTATGTCCCTGACATCACTTCCACTCTTGCCAAAGTTTAACAAGAAATTTAATGTTTGTTCATCGCTCTAATTCAAGCTCAAACATTCTTGTGACAGCACATAAAATCATGCAATAACAATAATTAATGCCACTCAGCAAGACACTGTCAACAACAACATAGCTTTGAGACACAGATATACTAAGATTATAAAACCTTAATGAGCTGTTTGTACGATACTGCTGATGTAAGTACACAGTGGCAAGTTTGCAACTTAATTGTCAGAGGTATTAATACCAAGGGAAGTCAAAAGTTTGGATACCACTGCACTAAACTGTTGTCTGTGTTTATGAGTTTTTTTTCTTTTTCTGTCTTATTTGCTGCTTTCAGTGAAATTATGTTCTTGACTTTTTATCTTACTTATTTCGCTTAGTCTGACAATCTCAAGATCCATTCATGTTGTCACAATTGGCAGTATTTCATCTATTGTATGGTTGAGTAATATTCTGTTATATATATACTACACACACACACACACACACACACACACACACACACACACACACCATATTTTATTTACCGAGTCATCTATTGAAGGATACTTAAGTCGTTTACAAACCTCAGTCAATGTGACAAATGCTGCAGTGAATGTAGTGGGTACATATCCTTGTGGGTAAATGTTTTCACATTTTTGAGTTGATGTTCAAAAGAAGGATAGCTGGGTAATATGATAATTCTATTCTCAATGTATTTGAGGAATCTCTATACTGTTTTCTATTGTTGTTGTACCAATTTACATTTTCACCAGCAATGTGTAAGTGTTTTTTCTTTCCATAACCTCTTCAACACATACTATTACTTGTCATGTTGATAGTAGCCATTCTAACAGGTGTGAAGTTGAGCATCTTTTCATATATCTGTGTACCATTTTCATGTCTTCTTGAGAGAAGTGTCTGTTCAGGTCATTTTCCCACTTTTTAATTAGATATTTTTGTTGTTGTTGAGGTGTATGAGTTCTTTATATATTTATTAATCCCTTATTGGAGATGTTTGCAAATATCTGCTTTCATTTGGTTGGTTGCCTCTTTGTTTTGTTAATGGTTTCTTTTGCTGTGCAGAGATTTTTAATTTATATTTTCCAATTATGTATTTTAGTAACTCTATTTCTATGTGCTATCAAGATACAACTGAAAAAGAAAAAAACTTAAAAATACCAATCACAATAGCATTTAAACACATAAAACAGAGATAAATGTAACAAAGTAAAATATATAAAATATGTGTTCATAGAAAACTATAAAATACAGAAGAGATTAAGAGATCCAACTAAACATATTATGCTTATAGATTAGCCATCTCCATATTAAGATGTTTATTATTCATATTGATCTATAGAGTCAATGTATTTTTATCCAAAATCCTTATAGTTTTTTATAATGACAAGTTAATTCTGAAATGTATACTTTAGCATACATTAGAATAGTCAGAACATATTTAAAAAAGAAACACAAAAGGAAGACATACATTATTTCAAGGCTTAGTATAAAACTACAGTAATCAAGATGGCATAGTACTTGTGGAAGGACTGATATACAGATAAATGGAATTGAATATAGCATCTAGAAATGGACCCATAAAATATGGGAAATTTATTTGTAATAAAGGTGTCAAAGTACTTCAGTGGGGAAAATAGTCTTTTCAAGAAATGGTGCTGTAACTATTAGATATTTATGGACAAAAGTGAATGTCTCTCCTTTAACACATGACAAGAATATTATTTTTAAAAGACTGTAGAACTAAACATTAAATCTAAACCTACTAAAATTGTGAAATAAAAAATACGAGAAAATTTTTAGGAATTTGGAAATTCACACCTTTTTTTTTAATATGACACAGAAAGAACAGAACATAAAATAATGATATTGATTACAGAAATTTCATCAATATTAACAACTTATAATATTAGCTTTTAAAAAAGTGTTAGGGAGATAAAAAGATAATTTAGATTGGGAGAAAGTGTGTATAAGGATTCTAAAAAAAGTCATTCATAATATAAAAAAATTCTTAAAGCTCAATAAAATAAAAACAGCCCAGTAGAAAATTTTGAGCAAAATACTCATAAAATATATCACTGGCAAATAAGCATATTAGAAGTCATTTAATATTATTCTTCTGGCATTTTAAGTAAAACTATAATGAGGTACTGCAACACATCAACTGGCATGGCTAAAAGTAAAAGATTGACACAATTTCAGGTAACTGGAACTTTCATGGGCATGTTGCTAGCAAGAGAATAAAGTTTTCTGACAATTTTGGAAATCAGTTGGGTATGTTCTAATAAAATTAAACATGATCATATAAAAAATGAAAACATAAAACTAATGATTACATGAAAACTTTTAAATAAATTTATGTTAGCTAAAAACTGTCAAGTGTCTATTAACTGATGAACTGAGAAACAAATTTTGCATATTCACATAGTGTAATAATACTCAGGACTTAAAAAAGAATACACTCAAAATATAACATAGACAAACTCTAAAACATGATGCTAAGCAAGAGAAGCCAGGTCAAAAGAGTACAGAATATGCATTTATATAGAGTTTTAGAACAAGAAAGCTATAATTATAGACATCAGATCAATAGTTGCTTGGGAAGACGATTAGAGGGAGAAATGATCAAAAGGGGAATAAGCCCAATATTTGGGTGTCAGCAATATCACATGATCCAACACTTAACCTGTACACTTAAAACTGGTACATTTTTCCGTATGTAAATTATGCTTCAGTACAGCTGAAATAAACATAATTAACAGAGTCAAAGTCATACCACAGCATGGAAAATTTGTATTGTTTGTCTCAGACCAAATGTTCACTTGTTTATAGTGTAAGTAGAATTAATAAGAACAAATTTTAAACTTCTAATAACCTATAGAGAAATAGACAAGGAATAGACATGAAAAAGGTAATATATAAAGAGATGTTCAATATACTCTTCAGGAAAATGTAAATTAAAATGAAAAAGAGACAACACTTTTGCCGAGCTACTTACTGGGTATTAAAATGTTTCATTATACTGTTGGTGAGGCTTAGGAAAATGTCTTTTCATATATTTTTGTTGGGTGCAATTTGACAAATTCTATCAAAAGAGTCATAACTTTTGGGAGTTCCCTGGTGGTGTAGTGGCTTAAGGCTTCATCTCTGGCGCTGTCGGTGCTGCGGCCTGGGTTCGATTCCTGGCCAGGGAGCTACCCACATACAAAAAAAAAAAAAAGTCATAACTTTTGACTTAGAAATTCTTCATCTAAGGACTGTTGTTACTAATAAACTCACATATGTTCAAATTGATTTATAGACAAGAACACACACTGTGGTGTTCGTAATCTCCTAATAATAGCAGTAACAATGTCTACAATACATGGCAGACTAAATAAATTATGTGGTCCATGCTGTGGACTACTACACAGCCATTACAAAGAATAAAACAGCATTTTAATTGATAGGAGCTCTCAGATCCAAATATAGATGGCTAAGGCACAAACACAAGTTGCAGGTCTGCACACACAGACACACAACTGTATAAGATAGAGTGTGCTTTGTTTAGATAGAAAAGCTGAATGCTGCTTTTATTTTGGCATTCTTTGCTCAGATCATAATGACAAAATGACTGTTTTCAGTGTTTTGAAACTGAAGGAAAATCCCATTTTCTAGAAAAATTTGTAAGTGCAATATTAATTTTTAATATTCAATAATTGATCCCATTCCCCCTTTAGACAGGCATGCCATTAGAATGACAAGACATAAGTATTGTGTTATTAGTCATCACACATGACCTTTATACAATACTATGGTACATTTTTCCTGGATTCAGTGAACATTTTGACCCATTTCGTACCCTGTCTTTGCCATGTTAAATCTCTGTTGTTACTTAAAATGACTTTCAATGAATAAGGTCATTTTGTAGCCTAACGTGGTAGTTGGCAAATGGCTGTTGTGTGAGCCAAGCATCGTAATTTACCTCTGAAACGCTTGTGCCAAAGAAGAAAATGTAGTGTTCAATCTTGACTTTTCAGAATACTATCCAAATTTTAGGTGGTGGGTTTTCTTAAATGATTTGCTAATAGTATAAATGAACAAAATACTTGAATGATTTTTCAGGCATGCTGTTTGAAGTCACATGCTTGTATTAAGCATAAAGGGAAAGTCCCATTAGTGGAAAAAAAATAAATTTAAGAGATTTAGCACACTATCAGTTATAACTTTTTTAAATTAACCTAATTTATTTCTGTGACTCCAAAGTTTAGATAAAAATTTAATAGATAAATTATATAAAGAGGTATTTAAAAATGACGAAGATTCCAGGTCCTCATTCTTGCATGAAATTCAGTTATGCCAAAAGTATATTTTGCTAAGTATATATCAAAGTGAAGAAACTTATTTCATGTGTCTGAATTTTATAATTAAAAGAAAATGAAATGTCAGTGTAAAAGTATAATAAATATTTAATATTCCACTTCAGGTTCACATGCTGTAGTTTCTTAAGAAGAAGGTTATAAGCATAGTAAGAAAGAAAGAAAAGGAAAGAGAATATAAATTTGTCATTAATGTCGGAGGGTGGGGAGGAGGGCTTAAATTGTAGAGACAGACTTAGACAAATTAAGAGGTCAGGGAGTAAGACTGTGGCAGCCCATTCCCAGAATTAAAGAGAGGGACTGGGGAGCCGTAGATAAATGTAGGTAAGGGAAGGCAGAGGTAGTTATTAGGTAGAGACTCCAGAGGTTATGTAAATTGCTCTTGTCACCTGTTTCTCTGAGGCTGTGACTTCAAGTTGTCATTACTTCTTACTTCTTACCTACTCCTATTAAGCTTATTTGGTCTTTAGCTCAAGGAATTCTCCCAGTGAGATGCTTTCCTCTGACCTCTGGGGGTGTTGCCACATCAATTCCAACATAATGAGGCCTGGATCTGGAATTCAGGCTGGGAATTCAAGCACCTGATCTCATTTTGGTATTTCTTTCTTTCTTGCTGAAATTTCAGGTTTTGTTTTCTTTCACTTTTGCATTATAAAAGGAGTCATGCGGTAGAAGGGACATAAATAGAAAAAAGTTCTATTTATTATTGTCCAAGATCTTTGAAGCACAATAAAAAAAATTTATTTTCTCTCTCATGGATTTGATGACATCTTTTATTTAAAACCACTTTGTGGAGAAAACATTAGTGAAAAAAGAAAGCTGTGCCTGTTAAAGGGCAAGTGTAACATTGTGTTATTATGTTTTAAACTTTAAAAATGCTTTCTGTTCCTTCTATAAATAGTACATATTGATATAATTAAAAATGAATGACAATAATTAGAGGATTCTGACATTTTGGGATGAGTATGAAGTGTTTATATTTCATACATGTTGTTTAATTTTTTCATAAAATGTAAACATTACATTAAAAAAATACCTTACAGTATTTTTGCAGTGATACTGTAGTCTGGATTTAGACCAATGAAATTTCTAGACTGATTTACTCCACCTGTTCAATTACTTTCTGAAAAACTAAAAGATATTCTTTTCCTTTAAATACTCATTCTGAGCAAACATTACTATGAAAACTAGAGGGTTTCTTTGGACAGCTGAAGCCTAATCTGGTACGACTTAGTAGAATTTAATTTTAAGACTTCCATTTTCAGTACTTGGTGCTTCATGTTTGATTGATCCATAAAAATTGTAATTGTTTTAAAAAACAAAGTGTTCAAAAATGGCAATATGACAGTCAAATATGTATAAAATTGTATTTCAGGCTACATTTAGACATTTAAAAGGACAGTATTCGTAAATAAATATAATAATAAATTATGGCATATTTTTTATAGAATAATATTTTAATATTTATTTTACACCTCATTCAACTACCTACCCATGAATAGTTTACTGTCATCTAGTTGTGAATTAATTGATTTTGGAAAATTTGTCAGGGATGGCATTTAAAATTTGGAGAAAGGCAAATTTTATTTTGTGTCTTAGGAGAAGTATTTGATTCTCGATTTTTTCTTTATACTCTTCCTATTTCTATCCTTTGATATATACTCAGGGATTTAAATACCTCAGAATCAATTAATTAAAACTTATGAAATGCACAGATTCATTTCAGACTTCTATCTGTTGTATACCTTCCCTTACACTATGAGTGTTTTCTACAGGCAGGCAAAACTATTGCTTTATGCAAATATAAATTTACAAGAGTTGCTATTTTTAGAGAACATGCTTTATATCTTCTTAATACCTGCTAATACTCACCTGAGAGAAGGTAGGGTTTTCCAAAATGGGATTAAAACCAAACCAAACCAAAACAACTGGTTCATCTAATGTCTTTGTTCAAATGCTACTTTAGATGTGGCTATAAAGTTTGGATACATGAATCAAATGTCTATCAAATTACCATCTCTAAAACATTTTTGTAGCAATATATGAACCACAGTTGAAAGATGGTGAATATAATTTCTCATAATTTTCTCTAACCAAAAATTACATAGGAAGCTTCAAATGTAAAATCACGAAGGACAACAAAATGTATTTTGATACTCTATCTGGATAATCTATTTGAAACAATTTTTCTGGTTTCCTACATCTAGTTTGTTATGTGATTGATACCAATGTGTATGGAAGAGGTACACTACTCCAAAATTTGATAGACAGCATTCAGGAAGACATTAGACACAAGCCAGGTTCAGTGAAAGGAGCAAAGGAAACATTATTATGGTCAGTTTCTATTAATTTTAGTCACTTGCACCATTTTCTCTTTTATTTAAAATGTTAAATATATATGAATTATTGGCAAATATACCTTAAATACATCCAATCCTTTTTTTTGTTTAACAACATATTTTCATAATTAAAAGATAAAGTGATGATATAGACAAATAAGATAGTGAAGATTAATTTACTTTTTAACATATTCTAAATCAGCTATACTAATACAGTCAAGTGAGACTGAAAAGAAATGGTATTCAATTTATTTGATTATGGCCCAAAATAACTATTTGCACTACATAACTGAAGCTACATGATTGTGAGACACATGTACTGTCCATGCAATATAATTGATACTATAAGCTTAGAATTTTCTTCCTCATTCTTGCTGGGCTATTCTCCCTAGAGTACTGTCACCCTGATTTTGGGAAGATGGTGATAGTGAAGAGAGAGTGCTTCTTTTCCTAATAGGGACCATGGATAGGATTTTCTTCATTATCACACACTGTGATTGAATGTGCTTGTGTGAATGTGTGTGCCTGTTTAATACTTTTTCAAATAAAGTTTCATAAAATAAATGATAGCATCATATCTACAATGCTGCTACCGTTTCTTGTAGTGTATTTGTTACTTTGTTCTGAAGAATCACACGTAATCTTAGTGTGAGTGATGGTACCCTTAGTATCTTATTTGCCATTTTCTGATCCAGTACAATTTTTTATTTTACAACTGAGGAACTAGGGTAGGAAATATAAATTACATTTATTGTGAGTATAATATATTCCAGACCAGGCACTCTGCTAAGCATATTATAGCTGTTATTTCATTTAGTCCTGATAGAAACTTCATGGTGGCATTATCTTCAATTGATAGATGAGGCAGTTGAGTCTCATAGAGGTTTTGTGCTTAGGATGCAAAAGAAAAGTCAGGACTTAAGTTCAGAATTGATAACTCCGGATTTTCTACTCTGAATCATTTCACTGAGCTATCATTACTTTTCCCAGGATAACAGTATCAGAATTCGAACTCTATTTCTGGATTAAGATTTAGTTTTTTTCACTAATTAAATTTTAGCGATCACAAAGGATTAATTGATAAAATGTAAACGGGCACTTTTGTTTTTCAATAGAAGCAGCACTAGTCTCTGGAAAAATAGAACCATGGACTTCCCCTGTTGAAAAGGACTTTACTGGTTATCTACCCTAACCATGCTTTCTGGGCTCAAAACTTCCCTCCACTGTCGTTAAAAAGCTGTCTATCCGATGATTAAGCAACTGAACTATGTCAAAACCTACTAACATTAAACGCCCCCCCACCAATATCTTATATACCTATGCATTATATTATTTTGAAGTGATTTGCTTTGTTCTGCCAATTACTTCTAATTCCTAGGGATATATAAACATTATTTATGTCAAAAAACATTCAGAGATGTTATTTAGTGAAAAGAGCTTTACTCCGAATATCAGGTAGCTTCTAGACCTGATTTTACCACCTATCAATTTTGAGCCTCTAAATAGATTATGCACTTAACCTAAAATTCTTGTTTCTAAAAAATATTTAATATCTACAACCATTACTTCAATCTGTTCAATTCAGTAAATGTTAGTGGGGGTCTTTGTGTGGTGGGCATTGAAGAGAGTTGTGTTACCAAGGTGAATAAATCAGAATTCTTGGTGTTGAAAACCAACATGTGTATAGATAACTATGAACAATGTTGATAAAGTTTTATTTTATAATGTGATAAAGATATTTATAGTGATAATGGGATATAGAGTAGAAACAAAACCTTTAGTATGCTTCTGAGCCTCAAGTAAGAATAAATGCATATGTGTTTTAAGAACAAAACTACAAAAAGACAGGAAAATATTATGATGATTATTATTATTACTTTGTATTTACTTCTTAGTCT
The DNA here is from genome assembly GCA_004026885.1 of Lyroderma lyra. NCBI lineage: Eukaryota > Metazoa > Chordata > Mammalia > Chiroptera > Megadermatidae > Lyroderma > Lyroderma lyra. The sequence continues at coordinate 59,657 of PVJL010006146.1, forward strand.
CTTAGCCCCAGAACACAACAAAAATTCAAAAGGGTCTTGAAAAACAATATATTAATTATTTTAAGAACTTGGAGGCAGTTTTAGTAAGAGTCACAATGAACATAATCAACTTTTTAAAAATACTCTAGTCATTACTTATGTGTGATAAAATTATGGTGCTTTGACTGGTGATGGCAATAGTCACAGCCATCCCTCTAGACTGGAGAATTCATAGTTTTCAGAAAGTGGTATCTTTAACATATCGATACAATACTGTAAAGTTGTTATTTTATAACATGAAATTTAACATAAACAGAAAGCAAACTGGGAATGAAAACATTTCTACAAATTCTATTGTTTCTTGAAAATACATTTATGTGCAAAGCAGGAACCAACTCTAAAGCCCTCTGGCTGAAAGGGGCCATCCAAGAACAGGAGTGATGGTCACTGTTGAGGCAGAGGGCAATCTAGTGTCAGATGTACTTCATTTTATTCTCTGGGACAAAAACCTTGATGTCCATATAGAATTTATGTATGTTAATCTACTTTCTTCAGCTGTAAGTCGTATTTAAACCAGCATCTTTTTACTATGATATTTAGCAAGTGTTTCTGCAAAGTGGGATAAAAAAGAACAGATCTGAACAGTTATTACAAAGTGGTAGATTTGTATTTATTAATTTATTCACTTATTGGTAACTGATTCTCTGTGACAAAAAAAGTATGGCAAAGTATTCATCTCTGGTTAGGCAATTTTGGCCAGTAAGTCACATATGTGCTCTTTTGTGCATTTATCCTTCATTTAGTCAACCATTCACAAATACCTTTTTAGCACTGACATTGTGTACAAGGTGTGGGATATAATAGCAGGGAAGAGAACTGGCATGGCCTCTGTCTTTATAGAACTTAATTTCAGTGGGAGAGATCTATATTTAACAGTCATATAATTTCAAGTTGTGATAGCTAGGAAATGAATATGAGCCATGAAAAAGTGTAACAGGGATGTGCTTCAAACTGGGTGATCTCAGAAGGCCTTTATGAAAATTGCTGTTTGAAAGGAGCTAACAGTGTAGAATGGAAGGTGAAAATGGATTTACTCAATGCAGGTTATGTATGAGCAGAGGCATTTGCAAAATTCCTACAACAGGAAAAGGAGTATTCACTTGGGATAATTGAGGGATGGTTAGCACGCCTGGGAAGCAGTGCAAGGAGGAAGGTAGGGCAAAGCCGGAAGTGTCTTGAGCCAGATGACACAGGGCCCCATTAGCCAAGATCAGGAGTTGCAATTTTGTTGCTGCAGAATATATTTAAATCTATAGGTTAACACACAAATTAAACTTGTTAAATCATCTGTGTGCCCTAGACTATACTTGCAAAACTTGTACTTTTATTTGTCTATTCATTCATTCATTTTCTGAGTGGCAAACTATAAGTATCAAGACTCAAAGATTTCATGAGAAGAGATAGGTCTCTTCTCATTCATGATAAGACCATGATCAAATGAGGGTAGGCAGATTTTTAAAAGGACCAATTACATGGTTATATAAACTGCATTAATAATAAAACTGAAAAGTGCAATGTTTAATCAATAGGCTGACCAGATGTACTATTTTAAATGGGATAGAAAACAATAGTACTGTCCTGTTTCAAACAGTTTTCTTGCCTTTACCACCTTCTAGAGGCTACCGACACCTTGATTTAGCCCAGTGAGACTAGGCTGACCACATGTACAATGTGAAACAGCACAGTACCATTGTTTTCTGTCCTGTTTAAAACAGGAGGGGGAGGGAGAGGAAGGAGCGAGTGGGAGAGGATGAAACACACGGTGATGGAAAGAGAACTGACACTGGGTGGCGAGCACATAACGCAGCACACAGACGATGCACTGTAGAATTGTACGCCTGGGACCTATGTAATTCTTGTTAACCAGTGTCACCCCAATAAGTCTAACAACGAAAAACCAAACAAATAGTACATCTGGTCAGCCTATTGATTAAACAAAGTATTTTGGCTCTCAGGGATGGAATCTAGAGAGTTGGAAAAGACTTTTTTTAGAAAAGGAGATGTTTACCCTGGCCCTCTTGAAGGAGTACTAGACATTTGCCCACTAAGTCAGGCGTTCTAATCAGTGGGGAGTTTGTTCAGGAAGTGCGTCTGGCACGCACTGTGCAAGGGAGGAATGAAGCTCGAGCAATACATTGGAAACAAATTATTAACATGTTTTAATAGCATACTCAATGTTTAAGAAAGTAATCTGTGAGGCCAAAGACTTTTCTAGTGGGAATAGGACGTAATGAGGGGATGAATTTTAAGAGGCATTTTTAGGTTTTTAGGGTAACTACTCCAGGCCACCATTTTGCTATTCCCTTTTTGTGTCTATGGAGAGTTTAGTGGCATCTTACCTTATTATAAATGTTACCCTCCTGAGATCTCTAAGCAGTCACAAATATATTACAGGCACTTGCTGCGGGCTTATTGGTTCTTGTCTCAGTTTCCTATGGCTACTATAACAAATTAGCACTAATTTAGTGGCAAAAAACAATGTAAGTTTTATTCTTCTAGCTGTGAATTTTAGAAGTCTGAAATCAAGGAGTTGTCAGGGCTGCATTCATTCTGGGGGCTTCAGGGGAGAATCCGTTCCCTTGCCTTTACGGCTTCTAGAGGCCACATGCATACATTTACTTGTAGCCCCTTCCTCCATCTTCAAAGCTCACACCCCAACCTCTGGCTGCATGGTCACATTTTTCTGACTTTGAATACTTTTGATTACTGTGGCCCATGTGAATAAAATAGCAATAATCTCTTCATCTTCAGGTTCTTAACTTAATCACACCTGCAATATACTTCTACAATGTGTAAGCTAGCACATTCTCAGGTTCCAGAAATGATGTGGATATCTTTGGGGGCATTATTCAACCTACCACAGTTCTGCAAATGTCACTGTCAAATTGTGAGTCCTGAACTCTGTAGGCTCTCAAAACTTGACTGAACACTTTTATCTTCTCAACAAAGAAGGGGATGACAGAGCTTTAGAGATGCTGAGTAGGAGACAAAAAGCCATATCGTTTTGCTTTTTTGCTATCTAGTTACATTTTACTAAAGTGACATTGTCCCACTGAAGGGAATAAGGGCGACTTTGAAATGTTGCCATGTGCAAGGCCCTGTAATGTTGAGATCCAGAAGAGCTTTCATTCCTATCTTGCACTCTGCAGGAAACCTCTCTGAAGCAGCCACAGCTTTGAGGTTGCTGAGTGCAGGGACTTCTCAAAGAAAATATAGCTCTTTTAATTTTCTGTCAATGAGGAGTTCAAGTTCAAAAAGATGCTCTCTCTTTCCTTGGTTTTTCATATGTCTATAAATAGAAGAGTGTCAAGGCTCTGACGAGGAGTTTATAGTTGATTCATGAGACTAATGAGAATGGAATTTGGTTACTTGTTTTTTTTTTTGAATCTAATTTATGCAATTATAAAGTAACACAATGGAGGCATAGTGACACCATGCCTTTTAGCAAGATCTTATTTTAGAGGACACTAAAAAGCATTTACAAACATTAAGCCATTAATCATATTTTAATTGGCAAGTATGTGAAAAAACTATTATCTTTCTTTAAAAAATGAAGGTTACATCTGTATAAGTGACCAAATATACCAGCCTGAAGATTTATTTTTTTAATGTTGATATGGGTGATCATCTAGTACCCTATCTGGAAAACATTTGAAACAAAGAGGGAGTCATTGAGTGGGTTTAAGCCTAGTTATCAAGTCACCATGGCATGACTTATGAGAGCCCATGTAGCTGGGCAAGGCATTCGATTTATGAGGAATGAAGAGTGCCACACTTACTGGGTGTCAAAAGAGTTAAGGTCAACAATCCAGGTATTTGAGTAAATAGCAAATATTTTGGAACAGTGAAGTGCCTTAGACCTTGAAACATAGACATTATGTGTTTCTAATTCCCTGTTAAATATTGGTGATTTTGAAAAAAAAAATATATAGATGGACTTACTAGTTAATAATTGAGAAATAACCAGAAGCTCTAAGTATTTGTCAAGTTTACTGGGAGGATAAAAAATTGATTTCCATATCCATATTTATCCCAACTCATTGCCTCTCCTTGGTTAGTTGTCTCTACAAGTAATATTCAGACTATTATTTTTACTTTAAAGAGATCACTACTGATTTATACATGGTACCAGTCGTAACCCAGTCTTCAGGGTCAACAATCAGGAATTTCAGATTTTCAGTTTTTGTCACACACCAAATGTTCCTCATTTTCAGAATTTAATTATGCTACTCCCCAAGAAAATAAAGAAGTCAAATTCTCATTAGTGAAAAATGTTTTATTTAAATTTTAACTTGCTGCAATATATTTGGAAATTAGATTTTTCTCCCAAGAAAATTAGTAAGTGATGATTAAGATGATTGTTAAGATTTTAAACACACACTTGGCTTAAGCCTACTGCATTCCTGTGAGGTTTTAATGAATGAAGAGATGACATGTGAAGAGGTTCTGGTTTCTGGTGGATGTGAACGTGGAGATGGCAGTGGGGTGCTGAGGGTTTACAAATCAAGAAGGTCCTAGAAATAATTTTTCATTCAATACTATTTTTATTTCTTAGAGTCCAACCTCTGACAATACAACACAAGCCATGGTAAATGGGTTTGTTCACCTTTGATAGATGTTTTGTAGGCTAGAGAGATGCTGTTGAGGAATCTTAGTGCGTTCATTTTTCTTTTTCTCTTTTTATAAACCATGCTTATTATAAGGTAATGGGGCTTAGGCATTCCACACTTTCTAGAAGAAATAGCCTTCATTGCATCATTTTTGGAGGCTATTTTAAAAAAATATATCAAAAGTCTTAAAATATACATGATTTTTAAAGTAGCAATTTCTCTTCTGGGAATTTTCTCTAAGGAAATAATCATGGAGACAAGATTTATGATCAAAGATGTTTTTTGTTATTTTCTTTTTAATAGTGAAAAATCAGAAACAACATATATGTTAACAATATGGATAGGTTAAATGCATTGTATTCATCTGATTCAATCAAGAGATAGAAACACAGTAGTAGTAGATTAAACAGGGGAGATTTAATATAAAGCACCAAACTTTATTGAGATAGCTTAACATCATGCTCACATTAAAGGAGAAATACTTAAAGGAATTCTATTATCACAGAACATATATTGAAAGGTAAATGTAGAGGTGAGAGGCAATACATTAATAACTAGAGCAGACATGATGGCAAAGTGTAGGATATCATTATGTTAAGTGTACAACTTTAGATTATAGAGTATATATGTAGTATATTCCTTTCGAGCAAAGAGATTTGCTTAAAGTCTAGTATAACGATACTTTCCTAAGCTCAAAATTTCTTTCGTGTAATACACCTCACTCTGTGCTCAGATTTACCTGACCCTCTTTGAGTTATTGCTAAGGAAACTGGAGTTTGGATAACTGACAACTTCTACTGCTATATGTACTAAGGTGCTTTGTCTCTGCCGAGGAGACTTTTATCTTTTGTAGCAACCGTAAAGATATGCCAGACTACCTTGTTAACTTGCAAGTGTGGTAAAATTTCAGACCCTCCTCTGTTTTTGACTCCTATTAACTAACTAGATAACTATCTAACTATTTAACTAGAATATTTTCATAACTGGCAGGTGATATTGAAAAGCTAAAATGGGAGAATAGCACCCAATGACTAGAGGTACAACTTTAATAGGGCGGGTAAATAAAGCTGCTTTGAAAAACCATCTCAAAGTTAAAACATGAATAATTAGAAAATGTCAGGGTAATAGTTTGCAGAACAGAATTGTATAACAGAAAGAGCAAATGCAAAGCCCCGGTGGTAGCAGCAGGGTTGGCATTTGAAGGACTGTGAGAAGGCCAGTGTGATAGAGAGTAGTGAATGAGGGAGGATAAACGGGGAAGATGTTTGGGAAGATAAGTAGCAGAACCAAATTTTATAGTATCCTTTAAATATCAGTGAGAAAAGGGAAGCCAAAGGACTGTTTTAAGCAGGGGGGAATGATGTGTTTTACAAAGATCACTCTGGTTGCTATAAATAAACTGGAGCAGAAAGATTAAGAATTGAATCAGGAAGCAGTTAGGAAAGGACCAACATAAGCTTGGTGATTGTGGCTTGGATCAGCAATATCTGATAACTAAGAAAATAAATGAAAACTCAGTACTAAAAATTCAGTTAAAAAATTGGTCAGCACCACTTAAACATAAAACAATGAATGACTGTATGACACAAGCTGTGAAGAAACAAAAGATTTTATCATGACTGCAGTGTTGAAAGGTTACTTAATTCTATGCTGGGAGATCAGAAGTGTTTCTGTGAAAGACGATGAATCAGCAAATCCAGTACAATTTTACTGTGTTCATCCAGCATGAAAAATAGGTATGAAATGTGTTGGAGAGGCTAAATATTTGTAGAAAATCTCAATGGTGCTTGCTATTTTTAGGACCAAAGAAGAGATGTTACAACTGAGCACAGAAATACAAAAGATAAAATACTACTGTGAAAGTTATACTCCAAGGAAAACAGGGTAACCTAAATAAAGAGAATATTACCCTGGAAACATACAATCTACAAAGATTGAATAGAAATAAACAAAAATCTGAACATACCAATAATAAGTTGAATAAATGAAAAGCTCAAAGAAACAAACAAACAAAGCTTAGGGCCAATTGACTTCACTGATAAATTTTACCAAACAGTTAAAGAATTAACACCAATCTTTCTCAAACTCTTCTAAAAAATCAAGAGGTGGGAACACTCCCAATCTCACTTTTTGAGGCCAGCATTACCCTGATACCAAAGGCAGACAAGGACACTACAAGAAGATAAAGCTACAGGGCAATATCCCTAGTGAATGTAGATTAAAAAATACCCAAGAAAATATTAGCAAACCAAGTTCCGCAGCATATTATAAGGATCACACACCATGATCAACTGGAATTCATCACTGAATACAAGGATGTTTTAATATATGCAAAATAATAAATGTGATACATCAAATTAATAAAACAAAAGATAAAAATCACATAAAAGATGCTGAAAAAGCATTTGACCAAATTCAACATCTGTTCATGATAAAAACTTTCAAAAAATTAGCTGTAGAAGGTTATAATGGCCTCAATATAATTAAGGCCATATATGACAAGCCTAAACTTAACATACTCAATAATAAAACGTTGAAAGTTTTTCCTCTAAGACCAGAAACAAGATGTGGGTACCTACTCTTACCACTTCTATTCAACATAGTCTTATAAGTCCTAACCAGAGCAATTAGGCTAAATAAATAAATAAATGGCACCAGCATTAGAGGAAGAAGTAAAATTGTCTATATTGGCAGAGGACATGATTGTATATATAGAAAATCCCAAAGAATACACCAAAAAATTGTCATATCTACAAATTTAGTAAAGTTGCAGTATATAAGATCAACATAAAATAATTAGTTGAATTTTTATACACTAACAATAAGTTATCCAAAACTATCTTATTATAGCAGCATCAAAAAGAATAAAATATTTAGGATGAAATTAACCTAGAAGGTGAAAGATTGCTACATTGAAAACTATAAATATTGATGAAAGACATCAAAGAAGACACAAATAAATGCAACGATACTGTGTCTTCGTGATTTGGAAGAGTTAATATTGTCAAAATTTTTATACTATCTAAAGCCATCTAACGTTCAATGCAATCCCTTTCAAGATTACAATGACAAAAAAAAAAAGAAACAAAAAGAAACACAATAACTCAATAGATTTAATATAGAAGCAGATATGAGAACCCAGTTGTCTTCTATTAAATAAGACATTAAAGAGATTTGCAAAAATGTGAAAAAAAAGATTACAATGACAGTTTTCAGAGAAGTAGAAAACAAATCCTAAAAGCTATATGACATCACAAAAGATCCTGAATAGCTGAAACAATATTTAGCATGAAGAACAAAACTAAGAGTAACAACCTTCTGATTTCAAAGTATATTAGTAATCATGATAGTATGATAGTGGCATAAAAACAGACACACAGACCTATGGAACACAATTACGAACCCAGAAGGAGACCTCACATATATGTGTAACTAGTTTTCAACAAATGTGCCAAGATTACACAATGGAAAAAGGATAGTCTTTTCAATCAATGACACTGGGAAACCTGGACAGCCACATGCCAAAGAATAAAATTGGAACTTTATCTTACACTATCAACAAAAATTAACTCAAGATAAATTAAAAACTTGAATGTAGGACCTGAAACCCTGAACTCCTAGAAAGAAATATAGGAAAAGCTCCTTGATATTTACCTTGGCAATAATTTTTTTTTTTGGTTTGACATCAAAAAGAAAGGTAGCAAAAGCAAAATTCGACAAATAGGATTACATCAAACTTGAAGTTTCTGCAGAGCAAAAGAAAATCAACAAAATAATCTTCGATAACCTATGTAATCGAAGAAAATATTTGCAAACCATATTTCTGATAAGGGGTTAATATCTAAAAAATATAAGGAACTCATACAGTTCAATAGCAAAACCCCCCAAATAACCCAATTAAAAATGGGCACATGTCCTGAATAGACACTTTTCCCAAAGACAACATATAAATAGCCAACGGATATTGTATGAAAAGATGCTAAACACTAATAATTATCAGGAAAATGCAAATCAAAACCACAATGAAATAGCACCTCACATGTGTTAGAATGGTGGTCATCAAAAAGTCAACAATTAACAAGTGTTGATGAGTATGGGGAGAAAAAGGAAATCTTACACACGCTTGATTGGAATGTAAATTGGTACAGCCATTATGGAAAAAAATAGGGAAGCTCCTCAAGTAATTAAAAATAGAACTATCATATCATCTAGCAATTTCACTTCTGGTTATAAATATAGCCTAAGGAAATAAAATCAGTATCTCAAAGAGACATTTGCACTTCCATGTTCATTGCAACATTATTTATAGTAGCTAAGATAGTGGAAACAATCTCAGTGTCTATCAACAGATGAATGGATAAAAAATGTGGTTATCTAGATAGCCAGCCAGCCAGCTAGCTATCATCATCTATCCATACGTATTGGAATATTATTTACCCTTAAAAAGGAAATATTGCCATTTCTTACAATATAAGTGAACCTGAAGGGCATTATATTAAGTGTAATAAGCTAGATGTAGGAAGATAAATACTGCATGATTTTACATGAGAAGTCTAAGAAAAAAACTCATAGCAACAGAGAATAGAATGGTGGTTACCAGTATAGATGGTGGGAGAAAAGGAAGATATTAATCAAAGGGTAAAAGTTTTCAGTATAAGATGAGTAAGATCTAGAGACCTAATATAAGCATGGTGGCTACAGTGACTAATGCATCATATCTTGAAGTTTGCTAAGAAAGTAGATCTAAAATATTCTCACCACACACACACACAAAGTGAGGTGATGGATATATTAATTAACTTGATTGTGGTAATCATTTAATAGTGTGTACATTTATCAAAACACCTCAATATGTATAACTTTTGTCAATCATATCTCATTAAGTCTGAAAAAAGAAAGTATGATGCATTAATGTAAAGTTTACCTAACTTACTACTCTCTTACAATTTGTACCTTTGGAAGTTATTTATTTATTTATTGACTTATTTTTGGTTGGTTCCCTGAGTGGGAATCAAACCTACGCCATGGCGGTGAGAGGGCCAAAACCTAGCCAGTGGACCACCAGGGAACCTCCCTGCAAGTCATTCAAAGTTCAGTCTTATGTACTGATTTTCTGCTTAGAAGATGAAAGATTAAATATTTTTAATAGTTCTTGTCATTTTGTTCCAATTCCTAATTACAAGTGTGTAAATGCATGCCAGGTAAGAACTTTAGGGAGTATAGTCCTCTGGGGTTACTCCATTCAGAGGGGTGTTTTCTTAGTTTTCTGTAGCTTTAGGTGCTACGGTGATATATGTAGGCCTCCACTTAAGACAATAAAATGACTCTTCTGTCTGCAAATTTCATTACCATGCAATAAAAGCATTTAATTTACAGTGGTTCTCTATATCTCATCACCAATGTTTTCACTGCAGAGTTAATCACCTTGACCAATATGGCCAGATGAATAAGTCATTATGTGTATCTGTGCCCCTTTTTGAAAGAAAAAAGCAAAATAATATGTTTTTTATTTGTTAAAAATTTATTTTTGGATAAGGGGAGAAGAAATAAAATCTTACACTTAATTTGACTTTTTTAACTTTCATTTTTTAACAATAATAGTGAACAATAATTCAAAAGTTTGTATCTTATCAACCTACATTTTAGTTTTTGAACAAATTTTTCTATCTCAATATCTGGTATCATTTGCCTTATAAACTTTAAAGAAGATTGTAAATCAGCAAAGGGTCAAATCAAAGGGCTGTAGAAGGAATAACAGATTCAAAATATATTCATGAATACCAAATAAATAAAAATAAAAACGTTAAAAACAAGTTTGTAATTTACAGCTGCCCTGAGGTAGCAATAACTTATACACTGAAAATTTACCCATTTTATGTATTTAATCTGCTTGTTTTACTACTTTGCTTTTCATAAAAAACACATTTATTTCAGCAACTGTCACTTCTTTTGGCACTTATGTGGTCTCTGAGCTATGTGTGAAAATATACATATTTCTACTTTATAATTTTTATTGAAAATTATTTTACAAATTTATATCAATGCTTTTTGTTCATGTTCAAATTATTTTCAATTTTTTTTTTAATGAGTCACTTCCAAATCGGTCTTAGAGCTATTTAGTTTAACATCTGCTTTAAATTTTTTTCAATTGCCTCTTGAATGACATTTTGTCATTAACTGTCATTAACAAGAGCAAGTGGAAATTTTTAGAACACGGGTCACACTGAAAATTATTCAGTAAAAATAATACTATAAATTACATTTAAATGACACTACCTTCATAAATACAACATATGATTCACAGCTGTAACCTAATGAGTTCTCATATTGTTCTTGGGAGTTGGTGGAGCAGTGTGAATAAGTGATTATTTTCAGATACATGGTACCAGTATAAACTTGATCCAAGTAAACAGAAGGTAGCCTCTTGGTACCTACTTCCCAAAAGAACGGCCATGGAGAAGTCAAGGCTAGGATTTCCTATTTTATTGAGTAATACTTTAGATAATAAGGCAAGGTATTGGTAGTGGATATTAACTGCCTTTGTCTGCTTAGCATTAATTCCAAAATCCTTGTGTAAAAGGATACACATTTTTATTTATTTTTTGATAGCGTATTTCAGATGTGGCTGTCTGCATCCTCAGTTTTGGAGATGGTGTCTTCATCTAGGCCTACTCCTTTAGAAACCTGCTTCCTCTTGGATGCAGTAACTGATCCAATAATTTACAAGTAACACATCTATTTACTGTTCTATCGTATCTCTCTCAATCTTCCTTTGTGGCACATTTCCCATTGTAACAGCCTTGAAAGTTTCCAAAGTTGGGAAGGAATCATTTAAAGGGATCAAGCTTTGGGGTAAAAGAGGGAATATACCTATCCATCCTAGGCTACTTCGCACTGCAGTTAGAAGACAAAACTGAGGACACTAAGCTGAATTCTTGATTTGGGAGTTGGGTAGGGCAGAGCTGGCCAGAATACCAAAGCCCATTGCTAACCAAAACAAATCTCTAGACTAAGCTATAGATACAGGAATTGTCATTGAACAAGGTCTTTGAAGTAGACCAAATTCAAATTTTCTCTAGTTCTATTAAACCTTAAAGGAAGTTCTATTGACAAATTAGCATGTTAAAAAAAAAAAGAGAGCTGTGATTGGTCATGCCCTATGGTAATTCCTGCTAAGCAATCCTCCATTCTTAACCTACACCAAAATCAAGGAATTGATAAGTGGTAAATCTGGTATTTATAATAGCTGATTTGATTCCAGAAATTGTTTTTCATTACTTTGTATATTGCATCATCACCTAGGCTGCAAGGCTCTTACTTATTCATCTACAGTTTGTGCCACACAAAAAGTGTGCTCCAATATCCTGGGCTTGAATTTGGAGGCCAATTGCCGTGTAAGGTTTGTCTTTGGGAAGTAATTGAACTCATTTTTTAGTAAATGTGGAACTACTTCACAAGGTTGAGAAGTATGTGCTTTATAGGCCCGTGCATTTTTAAAAAATAACTTTTTTATTTCAGAACAGTTTTGGATTAATAGTAAAGTTGTTAAGACAATAGGGTTCTGATATACCTCATTTCCCTATATTAACATCTGACTTTAGTATGACACATTTGTCCCAATTAGTAAAACAATATTTGTACATTACTATAGCCTTATTCAGATTTCCTTAGTTTTTATCTAGTTATGATTTCATCCAGGATATCACATTACATTTAGTTGTATGTCCCTTTAAACTGCACTTTGACTTTCACAGTATCTCAGAATTTTCTTGTTTTTTATGATCTTGACAGTTTTGATGAGTATTCATCAGATATTTTTTTTAATATCTCTCAATTGAGACTTGTCTGATATGATTTTCATGATTAAACTTGTGTTGTGGATTTTCAGGAGGAAGACCACAGAGATTAAGTACCGTCCTTATCATATCACATCAAGGATATACATTGTCAACATGATTTATGACTGTCAGTGTTGACCTTTATCACTAAAACTTAGTGTTTGTTAGGTTTCTCCACCACCATAATGTTACACCCCCCTGCCCCCAACTTCCATACTCTTTGCAAGGAACTTACTCTTGTGCAGCACCAACTTACGTACTAGAAAGTTATAATCTACCTCCTTGAGAATGGAATATCTACATACTGCAAGGGAGATTTGTCTATTCTCTATTAATTTATTTTTGATTACTTATCTATATTAGTATAGATTCATAAATATTTAGCTTATACTTTAAGATATAATCTAATGTCACTTTGTTTTTCTCAAGTATTGTACTTCCCGCTTTGGCAATTGGGAGCTCCTTAAATGGGCTCCTGTGTCCCTTGACACACCCGCTTCATTGTCAGTTTTTTCCCAGAGTACTTTTTTACTTTCTGGCATTCTAAGATGCTCCATTCTCATCTGGAATGTTCCCTGCCCCAGTCCAAGAGTCAGCCATTTTCCCAAAGAGCCTTGATTCCTTTTACTAGAGAATGGTATTAGAAACAAGGGCCTGGATGCTAGTGTGTATATTGCTACCGGGGTACCAGTTTTTCATAGGCCCTCTTTACTGACAAAGCAAAGAAATGTGTTGATTTGTGTGTAAAGATACTAACTGGTGTATATACATATATCTATAAATATTTCTATATGTATGCATCTGTCTCTGTATTAAGCTAAACATGACTCCATCCTGGTGTCTCTAATTCGTTACATGGATCATTCTAGTCTTCACCCATTGCTTTGCTATGACATTGAATTCAAAAACTGAAAAACCCAGCTCTCATTATGCATAATGAATTTGCTTGTTTAATTCCAGTGTAAATGGATAGTGCTTTCAGAAGTTTCCTTAGAACTCCCTGGGGAACAATTTTATCAATGAGAGTACAGTGCTTATGAGAGTTTCTTTTGTCTGTAGTTTTACAGAATACACTCATTTCCGAAGTCACGTAGGTTGGCACCTTTTCTTCCTGCCTACTTTGTATTGTTTTATATAAGTATATTATAGTTAAATTTTTGGTTCACAGTCTGTATTCATTCCTGGGATACTCAATGTTTTTATATTCAGTATTTTTTATATTCAAGTATTTTCATATTCAAAACTCATTCTTTGCACTGTAAAATTTTAGTAGTTTTGACAAATGCGTAGTGTATATATCCATTATTAAAGTATCACATAAAATAGACTAACCACCATAAAAAAATTCCCTGTGCTTTGCCTACCCAATGCGCCAGACTTCTCCCAACCCCGAAGCTTTGGTGACCACTGATCTGTTTACCGTCTTTATAGTTTTAGGTTTTAAAAATGCCATGTAAATAGAATCACATAGCATGTAATCTTGCTTATTTTACTACTCATTATATAATTAAACTTCATTCATGTCTTTGCATGTCTCGATAGCTCATGCCTTCTTATTGCTGAATAGTATTACATTTTATAAATAGAGTGCATTTCATGTATTCATTTACCTATTGAAGAACACCTTAGTTGTTTTCTGTTACTGTCATTATGGATAAAACTACTGGAAACATTCATATGCATGTTTTTTTGCATGTGTGGATGTAAGTTTTCAACTCACTTAGGTAAATACTTGGGAATGTGAGTACTTGATCACATAGAGTTAGGGTTAGGGTTAGGGTTAGGGTTAGGGTTAGGGTAAGACTAGATTTAGTTTTGTAGAAACTGCCAACTGTCTTCCAAAATGACTAGAACATTTTGTATTTTCTCCATCAATGAATTTGAGTTACTGTTGCTGAATTCCCACCAGCAATTGTTATTGTTAAGTTTCTTTTTATTTTAGCCATTCTAATAGGTATGTTGTATCTCACGGTATTTTTGATTAGCATTTCTCCAATGACAAGTGATATTAGACATACTTTCAGATGGTTATTAACCATCTCTATATCTTTGCTGATATGTCTGTTCTGATATTTTGTCTTTTAAAACTAGGTTGTTTATTGCCTTATTATTGAGTTTTAAGTGTTGTGTGTATATTTGGATACAAATCTATTACCATAGATGTGGTGTGCAAATTTTTCTCCTGGTCTGTGGCTTATCTTTGTATTCTCTTATAAATGATTTTTGCAGAGCAGAATTTTAGATTTTTATAAAGTCCAATGTATTAGTATTTCCATTTATGGATTGTGCTAGTGGTGCTGTGTCTAAAAACTCTGCACCAAGATCCCATAGACATTTCCAATGTTATATTTTCTATTTCTTTATGATTTAATATTGATAGGTAGTATGTTTCTAAGAATTATTTTCATTGTTTCTAGGTTCTTCAACTTTTTGGTGTATAATTGATCACAGCAGTGTTTTATGATTCTTTGTATTTCTGTGGTATCAGTTATAACATCTCTTTCATTTCTGATTTTATTTGAGTTCTCTTTTTATTAGGTGACTCTAATTAAAGGCTCTTAATTTCATCGATCTTTTCTATTATTTTTATAGTCACTATTTCACTACTTTTTGCTCTATTCTTTTTCTTTCTTTCTGCTAACTTTTGCCTTTGCTGCTTTTTTTTTCTAGTTCCTTGAAATGTAAAGTTAGGTTACCTGTGACTTCTCCTGTTTCTTGGGTGTTCAGTAGCATGTTGTTTAACCTGCTTCTAAATATGTGTTTAATCACATATTTGTGATTTTTTTTAAGTTTTCTTCATATAATTATTTTAGTTTTCTTCATATAATTAATTTCTAGTATCATACCATTGTGGTTTAATCCTCTTAAACTTACTAAAACGTGTTTTGTGGTCTAACACATGCTCTACACTGGAAAATGTTCTATGCATACTTAAGAAGAATGTATATTTTGTTGCTTTTGGATGAAATGTATCAGTAAGGCTGATGTTCCCTTTTTAAGTTTCTGTCTGGATGACCTATCCATTGGTGTAAGAGGGATATAAAAGTCCCCTTCTATTACTTGAAATCTGGACATGTTTGGCTGGGTCAGGGGAGTCTGAGTACACAAACCCTTTCAGTATATTTTCTCAGATTGTTTTAGTCTTATGGGTAATATGCTAAGATCCTCATTGGTTTTCAAAGTTAGATGTTTCAGAGCTTCTCTCTCAAGTTTATGTCTCAAAGTACAATGCCCTATGTGGGCTTGAAACACTTTGCTCCTCAGGGAGAAGCTCTGTGTTTTAAGTTCCCACCCAGTTGTGGGTTGCTGTACTAGGTGTGGGATTTATGGTGAGATTCTGTCTCGCCTCTCCTACCTGCTTCATTTAGTATTCTTTTTTTTTTTTTTATTGTTAGACTTACTGGGGTGACATTGGTTAACAAGAATGGCGTAGGTTCCAGGTGTATAATTCTACAATGCATCATCTATGTGTCATGTTAAGTATTCACCACCCAGCACCAGTTCTCTTTCCATCACCATATATTTGATTTCCCCTCCCTTCTCACCCACCCCTTCCTGCCTTGCCCTCAGGTAACCACTGAAGTATTGACTGTATCCATGAGTTTTTGTTTCTTTGTTGCTTTCAGTTTTATATTCCACATATGAGTGAAGTCATATGGTTCTTGGTTTTTCTGTCTGGCTTATTTCACTTAGCATGATGATATCAAGGTCCATCCATTTTGTAGCAAAGGTAGTATTCCACTTTTTCTTACAGCTGAGTAATATTCCATTGTGTATATGTACCACAGCTTCTTTATCCAGTCATCTGTCGCAAGGCACTTTGGTTGCTTCTATGTCTTGGCCACCGTGAACGGAGCTTTGATGAACACTGGGGTACACAAGTCTTTGTGGAGTAAGATTTTCAAATTTTTTTGGTAGATCCCCAGAAGGGAGATTGCTGGGTCAAATGGTAGCTCCATTCCCAATTTTCTGAGCAACCCCCACACCGCCTTCCACAGTGGTTGTACCAGTTTGCACTCCCACCAGCAGTGTACCAGAGTTCCTTTTTCTCCACATCCTCTCCAGCACTTGTTGTTCCTTGTCTTGTTGATAATAGCCATTCTCACAGGTGTGAGGTAGTATCTCATTGTGGTTTTGATTTGCATTTCCCCGATATCTAGGTTGAACATTTTTTCTTTCTTTTTCTTTCTCTTTTTCTATCCCACTTTTCTCTCTCTCTCTGACTTTCTTTTCTCTTACTTACTCTCTTTCTCTTTCTCTTTCAATCTCTCTCCCTGTTTCTCAGACAATTTTTTTCTCTCACTCTCTCTATTTTTTTCTTTCTCTCTCTTTCCCAATTTTGCTCTTTCTTTCTGTCTCTTTCTCTCAGGTTGCATTTTTTCATGTGTCTATTGGCCATTTATATTTCTTCATGGGAGAAGGCTCTGTTCAGATCCTCTGTCCACTTTTTAATTGGGTTGCTTGTTTTTTTATTGTTGAGTTGTACTTGTTTTTTATATGTTTTAAATATTATTCCCGTATCAGATGCGTTGTTTGCAAATATTTTCTCCCATTCGGTTGTCTGTCCCTTTGTTTTGTTGATGGTTTCTTTTGCTGTGTAGAAGCTTTTTAGTTTGATGTAGTCTCATGTACTTATTTTTGCCTTTACTTCTCTTGCCTTTGAGGTGAGGTTCATGAAGTCCTCCTTAAGCCCAAGGTCTGTAAGTTTTAGTACCAATGTTTTCTTTTATACAGTTTATTGTTTGGTTTTCTTCTCTGATATGTAGCTGTCACTCAGCCAGCTTTTAGTTTTTATAAAGAGAAAACTTCTTCACATGCAGCTTTACACTCAGTATGTCATTGGGAAAAGGTGAGTTCAGAATCTTCCTACAATGCCATCTTGAAACAAAACTCATAAACTTTTTAAGTTTGTTGATAGCTATAAAATAGCTTACTGAAATTTTGATTGAGATTGCAGTGAAAAATAGGTCAAATTGAGAAAAATTGGCATCTTAACAATATCGAGTATTGCAATGCATAAACATGAGCTATTTCTTCATTTATTTAGATCTATGATCTCTTTCATCAATGTTTTGCAGTCTTCTACAAACAGATAATATACATCTTTGTTAGAGGTATAGTAAGCATTTCATTTTATTGGTGCTATTATAAATTGTATTGGTTTTTCAATGTCAAATTTTAATTGTTTATTGCTTGTACATGTGAAAGCAATTGATTTTTGCATATTAATTGTGTATGCTATGACCTCACTATACTCATTAATTCCATTAATTCTTTTGTCAGTTCGTTTGGGTTTTCTACCTAGACAATCATGCCATCTGCAGATAAAGACAGTCTTATTTCTTCCTTTCCAATACCTATAAATTAGTTTTTCTTACCTTAACGCACTAGCTCAGACTTTCAGTACAAAAATTGAATAGAATTGGTAAGACAGGCTGGCTATTTTTGCCTTGTTTCTAATCTTAGAGGCACAGCATCCAGTATTATGTTAACTATAGGCATTTTCTTACGTGTTTTATCAAGTCAAAGGAGTTGCCCTCTAGTTCTAGTTTTGTGATAGTTTTCATCATGAATGAAGGTTGAAGTTTGTCAGATAGATTCGTTTTCTGCATCTATTTGTATGAATATGTGTTTTTTCTTCTTTAATCTGTTGACGTGGTGAATTACATTGGTTGTTTTTCAAATGTTGAACCACTCTTGTACACTTGAAATAAATTCCACCTTGGTCATAGTGTTGTTAATTTTATACATTGTTGGATTAGTTTTTCAAATATTTTGTTGAGAATTTTTACATCTACATTTATGAAAGGTTTTGGTTTACAATATTAATTTCTTATAATGTCTTTATAATGTCTTTATCTTGCTTTCTGTTAGAGTAACTTTGTACTTATTGAATAAGTTTTGAATTGTTCCCTCTGCTTTTGAGTTCTGGAACAGATTGTAGAAAATTGATATTATGTAATATTTAAGTGGTTGATAGACTTTACCAATGAACTTATTTGAGCCTGGGCTTTTGTTTGGTGGAAGTTTATTAATTATTGATTTAATTTCTTTAATAGATATAGGGTTCTTCAGTTTATTTTTTTGTGGGTGAGTTTAGGTAGTTTGTCTCTCAGGTAATTTCATATAATTTGTCATATTTATTGGGATAGAGTTGTTTGTAGTACTTCTTTACTGTCCTTTTAATTTCCATTTGATCAGTAGTGATGAAACCTCTTTCATTTTTGATACTGGTGATATTTTTATCCCTTTTTTATTAGTCTGGCTAGATGTTTATAATTTTGTTTTCTCCCCCTATAAGAATCAAGTTTTTATTTACTTGATATTCTCTATTGTTTTCATTGGTTTCTGCTCTAATTTTTACTTACTTTTTCTCATGTATGCTATAGGTTTATTTGCTCTTTTGTAGTTTAATATGGTGGAAACTTGAGTTATTAATTTTAGATCTTTATTCCCTTTTAATGTCTGCATTTAACGGTATCAACTCCACTTAAAGCAGTGCTTTAGTTACAGCCCATTTCATTTTTACGTAGTTCAAAATAATTTTATTTTCAGGGCCTGGGAAAATTTCTGTGAGGCTTGTAAATCCACTCTCTGGGATCTTAACTCTGCCCATTGGCTCTTGATTCTACCTTCTGGGTCATTTATCTTTCTTCATGAAAAGTAGAATGCATTTGTAGTTGAGATGTTTTACTGGCCTGTTATCGTGCCTATGGAATATTGCAGGTACAATGGTCTTCTTTCATTTTTTCCTTCTGTCTCTTTTAGAACAAACTGGTAGGGTTTCTGCTCTTACAACATTCTGAAGTATTTTGTGGATCTTCCATGTATGTTTCAACGATTTATTTCATTCTTTATGAGTTTTTTCCACAGAGTCCTTTATTTTTGTTTGGTGCTGACATGGCAGAGGAGATCAATAACTCAACTTCTAAATTTTTAAAGGAACTTGTGTGACTGAATATTGTAACTTTTTAAAAAAATTTTTCTGAGGTATTAAAGGTTATAAAGCTACAATCTCAGATTTTTCTCTATAGTATATATTATTGACAGTAAATATGTTAATTTTAGCATCTTTTGCCATCTTTGTAAGCTGAAGATTCCAAAGTCATAATGCCCCAGTTCCTTTAACAAAACTTCCCTCAATTTATCTATTTCTTCTTTTATGAAAGCACAAAAATGAAACCAAGTGTATAGCTTAGTGGTTAGACATTTACATAATTTATAATATGATCCCCCTGAATAATGCTAATACTCACCTGGTACCGTAGTTATTATAATATTATTGACTATATTCCCTATACTGTACTTTACATCCCTGTGACTATTTTGCAATCACTAATTTGTGCTGCTTAGTCCCTTCTCCTTTTCACCTAGCCCCCCCAACCCCCTTGCATCTGATAACTGTCAGTTTGTTCTGTCTATGAGCCTCTGTTTCGATTGTTCATTTATTTTGTTCTTTAGATTTCCCATATAAGTGAAGTCATATAGCTATTATGCATTTAATTCTATTGGAGCATTTGCATTTTAAAGAAAGGATTGTTTATTCAAGAAAACAAATCTTAAGTGGTATATTATATTTAGATTGGTCAGGTTAACCTTTCTAATCCTTATAAATAATTTCATGGATCACTTGGAATGGAAGCTACAAGATTTATTCTCCTGATGTTCTTACATAGAGTGTTCGCAAAGGATTGAAATAATCTTTCTTAATTTTTACTTTTAATAACAATAATACTGAAGAAGTTAAGATTTTGTGGACTCTCCCCCTTAATACATAGCATGTCTAAATTCTACTAAACCTAGGTTTAAGAAAAGTCCCAGTTATTTCTTTTTGTAATTTTATGCATTATAACATTTTATTCCAAGTCTCCTCCAGAATCTATTTTGGTGAAATGAATAAGGTTTGACCCATCATGCACTGCTTTTGATATTAGTCATTTCCTAGCTGTACCCTTTATGTTTTTCCATTTATTTTGTTTGTGTGTATTTCTGTCACAGCTCAATGAAACTAGCGGATATCATCTAGCTATTGTGTGGCTATTTATTCCCCTGGATTATTTTGGTGTGTTCAGTTACAGCACTGTATTGTGTGTTTTCCAAGTAAACAATGAGTACATTGCTTTTCTTGTATTTTGTACATATCCTAGTCATTGGCCTGTAACAGACCTGAAGTGAAGTCTCAGAGGCATATTTTAACTTGCAAAGCAACCATAAAAGTTGGCCTTGAATTCATACCAGACAGTGTGTGTTTTCTTAGAGTTCTCTCTTCTTATCCTCAGCCTAAATGACTTTGTTTACCTGATGGGGATCAGCTGATTCTTAGTATGTGTGTGACTTCACCCAATGTTTTATGAAGGTATTTCTCATTTTTTTAAACTTATTATTTCCAGGCAAAAAGTATATATAGTGTATTATATTTTTGCATAGAAAATGTATGAGCCTAAAGTTTCCTAGCAGGGACTTTGTATCACAAGTAATAAGGAAGAAAATGAAGCTGAAGTCCTTATCATACATGGCTACTGGGGTATAGAATGTAAGTAACTTAGACATCCTGGTGTGCTCATGAGTATATCATGAGTATATAGTGCCTACTTTAAATTTGATAATACAAGAATAGTTTTTAAAATTATAACACATATATGCATTATAATTGAAGCACTGGATTTTATTTACTTAACACAGTTATTCCCAAAACACACATAATAATCCACAGTCCTAGAAATATGGACCATCTTCATAAAAAACCCCCAAAACTTAATAAAGTCTGAAGTTTGCAAACTTATGCTACCAAACTGGTCTAAAATGAACCAACTTAGGATGTAGCTAATATTTTTTTATTCCTGCCTCAAATGTTAAGTTTTATAGCTTAGTGATGTGTTTTTATTTTCTTTTCCAGCTTATGTAATTGCTTACTTATTCTATTTGCAATTTCATCTTTTTTATCTGTACGTAGTTGACAGAAATAGCTGCAAAAAGAAAGTGCTATCTTCTATTTTTTCGAAAAATTCCTCTTCTCAATTATTTAGGAGACCATGAAGTAAGATATAGTTTGCAAACTCATCCAAGAGAAAGTGCAACATACCTCAATGCTGAGGAGATAGATCAGACAAAAATCTTACTAAGAGCAATGCCAAATTTACTGCTTATGTTTTCTTTTAGTAGTTGTATGGTTTCAGGTCTTACATGTAAGTCTTTAAACCATTTTGAGTTTATTCTTGTACATGGTGTGAAAAGGTGGTCTAGTTTTACTTTTTTGCATGCATCTGTCCAGTTTTTCCAACATCATTTATTGAATAGACTATCTTTACCCCACTGTATATTTTTACTTCTTTTGTGATAGATTGAATGACCATATAGGTATGGCTTTATTTATGAGTTCTTTATTCTGTTCCATTTATGTGTATTTGTTTTTAAAGCATAACATTTTTAGTTGCATGTTTCTTACTATAAAGTTAAATTTTAATTATTTCTAATATTTACAATAAGAGGTGAGTGTGAAAATTAAAGTTTGAACAAGTTTGTGTAGAAATAACTAAAATTATAACTACCTTGGATTTTTGGAATTTTAATTGTGTAATAAATTAACTTATTTTATGCATAATCTATTCCCTGAGTAGAGTTCTTTAAGGATTTTGAAAAATGGTTACATACGTACATTTAATGATAAATTTAGACAGGGGAAAATTGACTACTGATGTACCTGGCTCTGAGAGCAATTGCTAAGTAGATATTTACTTCTTTTGTCAGTATAGTCTACAGAACTTTGCTAAGGTTGCAGGGCTATGTGGCACTGGAATTAAAGTTGGTATTTGCAGCCTCTGGTATTTCTATCCTATTCTGTTGCTAAAACTTTAATAGTTTATCCTTAAATAATTTGTCTTTTATGTATGAGATAGATGAAAAAAATTTTCTGATTAAGGAATTGCCCTTGATTTTTAGAATACTAAATATAAAAAATTTTTGTTGATATTACAGCAAAAATATAAAAATAAATAATTTTTTGGCTTTTTGAAAAAAGGAAACTTAAAAAGGTATATTATTAGAATTCCATTTTATCAGACATAAAACATGTTTAAAATGCATTAATTTTTAAAGCACCTATCCAGAATAGAGTCACTAACAACTTCAAATCTCTAGGAAGTACCTTAAACTCTGAAATAAGATGGGAAAACTATCTCTCTAGATAACTAAAACAGTCATCATAGTTTGTCTGATAAAACACCTGACACAAACCAATGAACAAAAGCCAAAAATCTCCAGCTGTAAAAAACAAGATTGTCTCTCATTTTTCCCAGCTCAATGCTAATTAGAAACAACCACTGAGAGGGCACAGTTGACCCTTTAACAATGCAGGTATTAGGGGCACTGGCCCCACACACATATAACTTTGACTCCCCAAAACTGAAGTCATCCCTTCTCAGCTGCAGGGGATTGGTTTCATACTCCAACCCCTCTTCCCCCCACAAAAAAATCCATGGATGCTTAAGTACCTTATAAAAAAATGATGTAAAAAAATGCATATAGTTGGCACTCTGTTGAAATTGAAGAATACTGTTTTGATCCACTGTTGTTTGAATCTGAAGATGTGAAACCAGGGATATGGAGACCTGAGTGTAAACAGTATATGTTACATGGGCCCATACAGTTCAAATCCATGTTGTTCAAGGGTCAAGTGTACTCAGTGTTTTGCTATACAGTTGCTGAAAAAATACTGATATATTTGCAAGACCAATCTCAAATTGTGTGACACATACTGTTCTAGTAAAATATAACAAATTATTCTTATAAGATGCTAAAATATCAAGTTATTTGACAATATTTTAAGATAAAATTTTGCAAATGTCACCATCAATATTGGAACTATTTTATCTTGGATTTAAAAAAGAATTCTAGAGGGTGTTTTCAGCTATAAGTATATACCTCAAATGCATTGCCTATGTAATTCTGAGAACTACTTAAGAAACAAATACAGGTTTCTTTCTCTATCCAAAAGTAGAGCTTGCTTATGAAACCTTTCATAAGTCAAAATGGTGTTACTGTGAAGCATAGAAGCAATTACCTTAGGATACTTCTTGCTAACAGATGCACAACATAAATCAAGATAAAGCACTGATACTCACACAGCTCAAAGCTATGGTGGATTGATGCTGAGTTTAGTTTCTAGGGAAGGAGCTTGGCAGTGCCTCTCTTGCTGCCCAAGGTGTGAAGGCTAATAATGAGTCCCTGAAAAATAAACATTGCATGTTATTTTCACTGTTTGCCTTTTTTTACAAAAGGAAAAGGAAAAATTCTCTTCAGATTTCTTTCAGTTAGTGAAAAAAATACTATGGGGTATCATCAATGTGGTTAGTTTTATAAAAACAAGATCTTTAGGTCATATTTTAAAGGTATTATTATTAATGACATGGGGAATGGCTTTGAAATTTATCTTAAAAAGTTTACCTGAATATTATGGTGAAGAATATAAAAGGAACTGGCATAGTTAAGCATAACTTGAACAGTTTTTCTTCAAGTCAAATGTTGTAAATGAGCTGACATTTTCTGTAATGTTGTAGTTGTTAGAACTATCTACTAGAAAGCACATTACTAACTTTCAAAGCAAAATTATTTGTCCCTTCAAAATATAGCTCAGTCCTTTTACTACAACTTTTGAATAGGAAATACAAGGGACACCCCCAAAAACCCAGAACTTATTTATAAAAAATTGTGCATTTATTTTTACATGTTTAAACTTGGTAACTTTCAAGGTACCCCCTTTTTTTTTAGTGCAATACACCTATCCAGATGCTTTTTCCACTGCGCAAACTTTTTTTTAAACTTGTTGGTTTTGTTTTTTTGGTGTGTTGTCGGGGGGAGTTAAGTGTTCGGTGAATTTGTTGATTTTGATGCCATTTAGTGCTTCTGCCTGTTTTTGTTTCACCTATTCCACATCTAGGAAACATGTCCCTTTGAGGTCTTTTTTCATCCAGGGAAATAAAAGTTGCTCCGGGGCAAGATCTAGTGAATAGGGAGGGTATGTATGGAGGTCAAGTCATTTTTTGGTCAAAACTGCTGAACACTCAGAGTGCTGTGGGCAGGTGCGTTGTCATGCTGTAGGTTGTTTGCATAAATCACCCATCAGGAAATGAGCAAATACGTTGAAAGAGTGTCCCAAAAATACTCATTGAAGCTGAACGCTGCCTTTTACAACAATGTCAGCTGGTACACTGATGCAGATGGGTTCCTACAACACTGTAGCCTATATTAAAAGAAGCTCACCTTCCAGAACAAACTTCTGCTCTTTTTTTTGGAGACCCCCTTATACATTTATGTTGTTCAAAATGCAAAAATAGAAAGTATCACAGCGTGAATAATTATTTTCCCTTTTTATGATTCATCTAGCCAGTTTTTATGAATTCTAGGCTTTCTTTATGATTACATAAGAAAATAAGAATTTGTATTTTTATCTCCCCCTTTTCACACAGGAGTAGAATAGTATACATACTATTCAAAATTTTAATTTCTTTCAAATGTGACTTAGGTATGCTTATGTGTAGATTTACCACAATTAACCTATTTCCCATTTAGAAAAAAAAAGTGCAGCTCACTTCCGTGTTCATTTAATTTTACATAAACATGCCCTTTGAGGCTGAAGTGAATCTAATTGGTTTTAATGTAAAAATAAAATGTTAACTAACTATACTTGGAGTTATTTCTAAATAGAATTTGTCTCTAGTCCTAATGTAACAGAAATATATATGATAATCAGTATTTAATTATTTTGTGTGGTACATGTCAAAGAGTGGAACTTTGGGGTAAGTGTAGAACTATAATCCCTGAATTATCATGGGGTAAATGCTGCAGCCACAAATGCCACTGGTGAGTATTCTCAGGGCAAATGGGAAATGGGTTCATTTATAATTCTCTGTTAGTGAATATTTGTGGTATGCTTTGTCAGTATTCACCAAAATCCATTTCCCATTCCAGAGATACTGTCCCTGTGAAGAAAAGCCTGGTATTGTTTTGTTTGGATCAATTAAATATGACTGACAGCGACTTTAAGTCACGTACGGTAGAAACTTTAAGGAACAGTTAATGCTTTGCCATGTTCTTTCCCCCCCTTGTTTCCTTTCTCCTTTTTAACCAGAAAATAAAACCAGTATAATTCCAAATGTTTCTCCCTTTTCAACTGAGGATCTAGAAGGAGTACTATAATTAGGCTAATGCTACACTTCTATTGCTAAAATCCTTGAAAAATATGTTTTTATTTGTTACCATAACATGACCTAGACAATCATGATTGACCTGAAAAATGGTACCAAAGCTTGTGTGCTATCATAGTATAGAACTTACATTTATTATTATCCTGGGTAGGAATTCAGTGGCAATGGTTGCTGGAAGGGTGGAGGTCTACATTATGGAGAAATAGTGATAAAACTGTCTGTTGCCTACAAAAACTTGGAAAGCCAATAATGACCTTTATAGTTTGGTACACATAAATAGGTTCTAAAACAGAACACTAGTGGTGGTTTATCTCTTGTAGTCTATACTTGAAAAGGAATTACAAGAAGAGATAAGCCAAGGGCAGAAATGGCCAGTTTGAAAGCAGAATTAAAAGGAAGGGAGTCCTGAAAGTTTGCAAGAGGAAATTCTATCTTGATTTCTAGCAGTAAGAAGAAAAATCAAGAGTGTAAGTCTTTGAAATAGGCCTCATAGAAAAGATCATGTTACAGTTGCTAAAACATCTGAACAGATTAAGTGGCAGGCAGTACATTCTTTTCTTTGGAAAGATGATTTAGTGAAAACAAGACTAAAGAATGTGACTTAGAAAAAATCTGACAACTCAAGGTAGCTGCAATTCAGGATATCTTGAGAAGATATTGTGAATGGCTGTTCGTACATAATGCTCATTGAAATCAAACAAATAAGAGTTCAATAAATTATTTGAGAGATTGTACTTTCAAGAGAAACACTAGCATAGCCTAAACTAGACCATTGTGCTTCTAATACTGTGGGCAGAAAATGGAGAGAAAGCTATTCACCACTTAAAAAGTTATATTGTCACAGGGCTTCTTCAGTTGTAGCCTAGGAAGGCAAGGGCAAAAGAATGAACTCCCAGAGGGTGATTCAAGGACCATGTACAGCAATGGATGGGTAGTGTCCTTAGGAACACAGATCAGAGCCCTATCAAGAATTATTTCCCACTGCCAAGAGAGGAGCTTATTTCTGTATATGAGCAGCATGAATTGACACTGCTAGATACCCATATAGAGTTATTGCTTATGTTTCTTACTATGTCTCCATCTGAATGGAAGTGTTCATAGCAAGGAGGAAAAATCCAATTTTCTTTGGCATCTTAGTTTTCAAAATACTTTCTTTTTCTTCCCCTTCTCTGTTGACAGCCTCTGCAGTTTCTTTACTGGAGTGGTGAGAAACCAGTTTTTTTCCTGGTCTAGGGATCTTTTACTTTTACCACTTATTCTGAGAGCATGGGTGACTGAAATAAAGCTTGCTTTAAGTTTATCTATATCGTTAAAGTCTGTATCTAAGTAAAGACTTACTTGATCCTATGAGCAAAAAATGAAACATCCCCACCCCCACCAAATGCTTAACGTTCAACCATAATGTTCAGACAAAATTCATTGTCTTTCCTTACATGGCTTCCCTTTTCTGTAGTCCTAATTTCTTTTTTTTATGATATCTTCCTCCATTTATTCTCTAAAGCTATAAAACATAAAGCCTTCCTTTGATTATGGAGTCAAAGGAGGAACAGCCAGCTCTTTGAAATTACTATCTCAGCAATATGAAAATATACCCTCTCCCCACTAACCTACTTTTTTTAAACCACTGTTCTGGTCTAGATTACAAATGTAATCTATTTTGAAAATCAAATAATTTTTTTACCACCATATACTACTGCTTTATTAAATACACTTTCCACAATCTTAGCAATGAGTTCTAAAGTGCATATATATGATATTGATATTCTCTTAAGTCTCCATTATTTGGATTAAATTTATATAGGTTCCCATTTCCTAGAGAAAGAAATTAAATCCTGATATGGTGTTCGATGCCTTTCATAATTAGAACCTGCTATCCCCAACAGCTTTCCTCTTTTCCTTAGCGTTCTATACTTCAGGAACAGGATATAATTCCCTTGCCCCTTGAATAAAACATGCAATTTTAGTTCTTTGATCCTTTATTTTCTCTGCCAAAAATAGCCTTTCCCTTTACCCTTCTCTATATTCTTGATATAACTATCCTTAAAGGCATAACTCAAATGCCACATCCTTTGCAAGGCTTCTCTTTCTTAATATCCATAATCTCAAGTAATCAATCACTTTTTCATTTTTGCTTTCACAGGAAATGTTTATAGTTATCTTATAGCATTTATCACCATGGGTGTACATAACAGTTATTTGTAAATTGTATTTCTCTTTCCTTTCACCCAGGATGGACTGTGAGATTCTTAACATTATTTTTAGCATCTTAATTATGTCTGTATCTCCAGTGTGTATACACAAATACTTTTAGTACTAAATTTTAAAAATCTATGTACTTGTTTATCAAGTTTTTATATAATACAAAAAAACAGCATTTTTCTGATTCTTAAGAAGAGAGCTTGGAAATAGTTCTCAGGAATTAAAGAATATTTTGTAAACAAACATGTAAATCCAGGTGTAAAATATGTTAAACTTAACTACCCAAGTGAATCTTTTAGAATAGCATTAATTAACTGTAAATCAATACCGCTTATATATTGCTATAAAGCCATATGACCTAAGTCATATGGGCTTAACCAAGAATATACAATGAATATTTCAAAATTCTGTGTATTTACTTCAGGATATGAGTGATCTGTATTCTAAGAATATATTTTTTACGGTTATGAAGCAGCAAGAAGAGCCTACTGAAAAATATATGAATGAATAAAATTTGCTTTTTTTAAGGGCTTATGCAAGAAAGATAGGTAAGGCAGTTTATCAGTGACTGACAAATAATTTGAAATTCACAGAACTTTTCTAGATGCTAGAATTAAAGGTCAGAACAACCTTAATGCAATGGAGAATGCCAAACATTGCTTTTCTTTATACCCTCTCAGTCTCTACACTCAGACCCCACCTAAAAATTCCCTGCCTTAATCAATGACAGCTACTATAATTAGATAACAAATAATACAGTGTAAAAAGATGTAAATAATGACCTAAAATATATAAAAGGTAGGAATAAAAGGGTGAAGTTCTTGTAGACAATCCACGCTAAGTTGCTATCAGATTAAAATGGACTATTTTATTTATGAGATATATTATATAAGCCTTATGGTAATCACAAAGCAGAAACCTAAAGTAGAAGAACAAAAGATAAAGGTGAAAAGGAACATACCAGCATAAAAAAAAATCAACAGATTTACAAAGGTAGGCAGAAATACAGGGAAAAAGAAGCACTGAAAAAAAAAAAACTTAGATAGTTAATAAGATGGCATTACTAAGTCCTTACCTACCAACAATAACTTTTACTGTAGTGGATTGACTTCATCTGTCAAAGGGCACAGAGTTGCTAGGTAGTTAAAAAAACAAGACCCAAATATATATTGCATACAAGAGACTCATTACAGCTTTAAGGACTCATATAGGCTTATAGCGAAGGGGTGGAAAAATCTATTCCATGCAAGTGGAAACCAAAACAAAGTTGGGATAGCTATGCTTATATTAGACAAATTGACTACAAGCCCAAAATGGTAACAAAGATGGTTATTATATAATGATAAATAAGTCAATTCATCAGGAAGATAAGACAATTGTAAATATATATGCACCCAACATCAGAGCACCTAACTATATTAAGCTAATTCTAACAGATCTGAAGGGAGAAATAGACAATACAATAATAGTAGAAAATCAACAAGGAAACATTGGACTTATATCATACATTAGACCAAATGGATCTAACAGAAAAATACATAATATTTTATTCAACTATCAGCATACACATTCTTTTCAAATGCACATGGAAAATTCTCTAGGATAGACCATATGATAAGAAACAAAATAATTATCAGCAAATTGGAATGAAATCATACCAAGTGTCTTTTCTGTCCACAATGATATGAAACTAGAAGTGAATAATAAGAGGACAGCTGAAAAATCTACAAATATGTGGAAATTATATAACACACTCCCAACCAAAAAAAAAATGGATCAAAGTAGAAATACAAAGGCAATGCAAAAAATATCTTGACACAAATAAAATGAAAACATAACCTATCAAAACCTATGGGATGATACAAAATCAGTTCTGAAAGGTAAGTTTATAGAGATAAACCCCTGCATTAAAAAATAAGAAAGGTCTCAAATAAGCAACCCAACCTCACTTTATGCTTCAAAGTACTAGGAAAAGAAGAACAAATTAAGCCCACACTTACTTCAAGGAAGGAGATAACAAATATCAGAGCAAAAATAAGTGAAATAGAGACAAAAAAGAAACTACAAAAAATATAAATAAAATTAAAACCTGGTTTTAAAAGGAAAAATTGGCAAACCTTTATTTAGACTAAGAAAAAAAGAAAAATCAAAATCAGAAATGAAAGAGAAGATATGACTGATACTACAGAAATACAAAAGATCATGACAGAATAGTATGAACAAAGTGAATAACCTAGATGAAGTGGGTAAGTTCTAGAAAAATATAACCTCTAAGACTGAAACATAAAGAAATAGAAAATCTTAACCGACCAATTACCAATTTGGAAATTTAATCAGTTATCAAAAACCTCCCAAGACAGAGGAGCTAATACATCTCAAATTCTTCCAAAAAGTGGAAGAAGAGGGAACACTCCAAACTCATTTGGGGAGGCCAGCATTACCCTGATACCAAAACCAGTGAAGGACACTATTAATACAAGAAAAGAAAATTACAGACCAATATCCCTGATGATTACAGTTGTAAAAATTTTCAACAAAATATTAGCAAATTGAATTTAATAGCACATTAAAAGTATTACTTATCATGAGCAAATGGGATTTATCCCTGGCATGAAAGTTTGGTTCAATATATGCAAGTCAAAAAATGTGATACCCCACAGCACATTAATAGAAGAGAAGTAAAAATTATATGGTCATATTAATAGATATTTTAAGAAAGCATTTTTACAAGATACAACATCCTTTTAAGTTAAAAACAGTCAATAAATTGATTATAGACAGAAGAACATACCTCATCAAAATGAAAGCCATTTTTGATATACTCACAGCCAACATCATGTTCAACAGTGAAATGTTAAAAGCTTTTTCTCTAAAAAGACAAGGGTGCTCACTCTTGCCACTTCTATTCAACACAGAACTGGAAGTCTTAGAACCATCAGGCAAGAAAAATAAATAAAAGGCACCAAAATAGAAAAGAGTAAAGGATGAGGTCTCCACCAACAAATTCAGTAAAGTTGCAGGATATATAATCAACACAGAAACTAGTTATGTTTCTGCAAACCACACACATGGAAAATAATTTTATTCACTATAGAATAAAAGATAATAAAATACCTATGAATAAATTTAACCAAGGAAGTGAGGTGACTCTGCAATGAAAACTATAAGACTTTGATGAAAGAAATTGAAGACTGTACAAAACAAATGGGAAAATGTCCCTTGTTTATAGATCTGAAGAATTAATATTGTTAAAATGTGTATACTGCTCAAAACCATATAGATACAATACAATCCCCAATAAATTCCCATGGCATTTTTCACAGAAATTAAGAAAAGAAAGATCTTAATATTTGCATGAAGTCACAAATGACCCCAAATAGCCAAAGCAATCCCGAGAAAAAAAAGAACAAAGCCGGTATCATCACACTTTCTAATTTCAAACTATAATGGTATTGACATAAAAATAGACACAAAGACCAAAGGAAAAGAATTGAGACCAAGATATAGGCCACATATACCAGTGTGCCAAAAAACCCCAAACATTTAAAGAGATGTTATCTATGTATTATTTTGTAAAATTGAATTAATTATGGTAGCAATGTGTAGTATGACATTTACTCAAAAGATGGTGTTAATCAAATGAATGCTAGCATCACCATGTGACAGGTGGGAAGGACAGTCATAGACAATGGTGGAAACATGGTTATCATTTGAGAAGTGCAAGACCATATCGAAGTGGTATTTAAAATTTGAGAAAGTTGTTTCAGTTTCCCTCATGTTCTCCTGACTTAACACACATTGGCTTCTACCTTTTGGGGACCTTAAAGCATGTGGTGTACTGTCGAAAAGCAGCTATGCTGGTGGTGCTTAGGAAATAAATTGCAACAGCATGTGTAGTGATACAGTGGACACTTTGATCAATGTTGCTCAAGCAGTAGTTTGACATAATCAGAAGTGTCTGGACATTGATGATAACCACTTTGAGCATCTCTTGTAATTGCAGAAGGCAAACATGACTTGTATTCATCTTTTGTTATCAGTATATATTGAGTATTAAAATTTTAATAACATTTTTTTCTTTCTTAAAATGTGTATACATTTTTTTGGCACCCTCTGTATATGCTCAACTAATATTTAACAAGGGAGCCAAGAACACTCAATGGGGAAAAATAATCTCAACAAATGGTAGTGGGAAAAGTGGCTAACCACATGCAGAAGAATGAAATTGGATGTTTATCTTATATAACTCATAAAAATGAACTCTGTATGAATTGAAGACTTAAATTTAAATCCAGAAACCATAAAACTCCTAGAAAAAAAAAAAAAAACAGAAAAAAGATTCCTTGTCATTGGTGTCAGCAGCAATTGCCTAAATACGACTCTGGAAGTAAAAGCAAGAAAGGAAAAACAAGTAAGTGGGACTGTATTAAACTAAAAAACAGCCTAGGGAAAGAAACCATCGATAAAATGAAAAGGCATCCTACAGAATGAGAGAAAATATTGGCAAATTGTGTGTGTGTGTGTGTGTATATCTATATCTATATATCATATGATATATATATCATATATAGATATATAGAGATATAGATACATCATATATATGATATATATCTATATATCTATATCTATATCTATATATATCATATATATATGATAAAGGGTTAATATACAAAATATATAAAGAATTCATAGAACTCAAAAGCCAAAACAAAACAAAAAACCAACAATCTGTTAAAAATGGGCAGAGGAACTGTAGAGATATTTTTCCACCATTGTAATTGACAAACTTAACACTTGTCTTTCAACAATTAATGTAACACGTAGGTAGAAATTGCTAAGGATATAGAATACTTGAACTGTTAAAAACACTACAACAAATTGATAGTTATAGACAATGATATTCTTTTTAAATGCATATGAAATATTTTTTATAGATCATATACTGAGACATAAAATGTGTTTAAAAATTTTGTGGTTAGACATGGTACAGTCTATCTAAAGTATCATTATTTATCAATTTAGTGATTAGGAAACTGAAGCTCAGAAATGTAGAAAACATGCCAAGTTCATGTCATTAACACATTCTGGAGTCAGGACTCAAATTCAATTCCATATATAGTGGGGCTTTCTGTTGATGTTCTTACCATGTTGAACTTGGTTTAAAACTTTCAGGGTGCCCTTATAGAATTATCTTTAACCTTAAAAAACCCTATTGTGCATAGTTAGGCCTTTAAATCCTGAAACTACACTTTGTAGGTAATGAAACTGAGGTCAAGAGAGTTTGAGATTCTTCAAACCAACGCTCAGTTGGAGATGTAGGATTCAAATCTCAGGCTCAATCTCTTTGGCTTTAGTTTGAATAATCACAAAATAGAAGCTGAGGATCTCCCAAATGCCTTTTGTTTGTGAATCTCTACAATTTTAAAATGTTAAGTGTTTCTATTCTGATTCCACCTGGCTTTTAATTTTAATTTTATTAATTTTATTTTTTTTAGTTGACTAGGAGAAAGCAACTGTGACAACTACAGAATGACTGAACAAACTCACCACAGTGTAGAAAGACGACTTCAGAGAGAAGGAATGGAAATGACCAAATCCTGACATCTCTTCATATCTACCCTGACAATGATTCTGAGTCATTTTATAAAGTCTAATTCTCAATTATATGTAGGATAAGTGAGGCTATAAGAATGTGCTAAAATAATCATTAAGAAGGAGCGATTATCAGGAGTGCCACAAATAGGAAATGATATTGGTAGTGTCTGGCCCAAGGGCAAGGAGTTTCTGCTTGATGGGACATTAAAATAAATCAGAGTGATATAATATTTCTATATCATATCAATATATCACATATTTCTATATTTCTTTAAATTTAATGTTATATTATTTCTTATAAAATCTTTGAAAACTTTTATTACATACACCAATTTAACTCTTAAATAACAGTAGTACTGAAACTATTTGAATTTTGGCTTTACGCTTTCCAAGTAATAATGTATATTAAAATTTTTCCTATCTGAAACTTTAATACTTTGTTAATCCAATAGAAGAGTAATTCATTGGAAACTGCAGAAGCAGCTATTGCCTATCCAAAGCCCCAAATCTTTTAAACCTCTTTTCTCCTTCATTTTAGAAACATGAATAGCAAGACTCAAATCTAGCAGCTGGATTTTTGCAGGGTGCTTTTTTCTCTCAAAATTTAAGGTAATGCATTTCTTATAACAGTCTTTATAATAAACAAATGAGTATGGGAAAGTCAAATGTTAAATGAACCCAAGCAAATTCACCATCTGGATAGAACAACATTGTCTTGCCTAATACTGAGTGCAACCGATGTATAGGTTTATAGAGAGTCTTCATCTTTTAGCCTTCGCAGTATTCCAGTATATGTTACCAATGCTTAAAATTCCTCAAACTGCACAAATATCTATTCCTCCCCAAAAAACCATTAGAAGCTTTATTTGAGAGTTCTGTTTATCAGGTCTCAGATATTGCCACATTCATATACTATGTCTAATTCTTGGCACTATTTTTTAAAATTTGAAAACTTCATTGGTTGATATTGTAAGACACCTAAATAGAATGATATGCCATATTTTTGGAAGATCATTATAGTTAATATAGTTTTATATAAAGAGTTTTATATATATATATAAAAGAGTTTTATATATATATATAAAAGAGTTTTATATATATATATATATATAGTTGTGTATATGTTTATAAATTTTAATTTAATTGATACTTTGGATAAAATTCCAATTAAAATTTCTGAATATATATGTCTTGCTGGCACTTTTTTTGGTAATAAACTGTTGTCAGAACATTTTGTTTTTAAGGATTTTGGTCACAAAATTAATTGTCCTGAACTGGCCAATTTTGTGAGATTTCACCGCTAAATTTTACCTCCAGTTCAGAACAAAAATGCTGGAGGGAAATACTATATGAAGGGTGTCTGGTAGTTCTGGTCAAGATAGTAGAGTAGGTAAATGCTGTGCTTACCTCCTCTCACAATCACATAAAAATTACAACTACACTACAGAACAACCATCATTGAGAACTACCTGAAATCTAGCTGAACAGAAGTCTTATAACTAAAGGTATACAGAAGCCACATTGAAACTGGTTGGAAGGGTGGAGATGCAGACCAGGCTGGTTCTACACTCACATGGCAGTTAAAAATTGGGAGGGATATCTTGGCTGTGGAGTCCTCACTCAGGAGCAAGGGGTCCCATCCCGCACCAAGCTCTCCAGTCCAGTGTTCCAATGCCAGAAAGAAAAGTCCTCATGATTTCTGGCTGTGGAAGTCAACGGAGATTGTGGCTGAGTAAAATGGAGGACAGCTGGCTTTCCTCATAAAGGGCCCATGCATGAATTTATTCATTGATGAATTCACTCATTCTGAGCTCCAATGCTGGGACAGCAGCTTGAAAACTGCAAGGGACATATGAACCCATTGTCTGGGTTCAGGGTGAGGGCTGGATGGGCAGCTTTCTCTTCACAGATGTGCTGGCTGAGCCTTTGTTCCTCTGTTAAGCCCTTCCCCTACACAGCATGCAGGCTCATGTGGGTGCCATAGCTGATTCTCCATCAACCGGCTAATACCATGTGCCCCATTTTGGTGATTCCCTGAGATCCTATACCACCCAGCTTCTAAGCTCACCCAAGCCACTTCCAGTGGCTTTCCATACAAATGGCCTGTCTTGGCACATGCTGCAGAATTTTCTAAAATTTCTCACAGGTTCACAAACCCCAAACAAGTAGCATCTGGCCTAGGCATGACCTGTTGCTCTTGCTAAGCAGCCCCAAGCGTGGCACTAGTGTCAGCTGGCCTTGATTCTCAACTTAGCCTCTCCCAGGCACCTCTAAGCCCCACACAAGTAGCAACCATTTGCAGATCACTTTGTAGCTCATAACAAAGTAGCCCTGCGCAGGGCACAGGCAGAAGCTAACTTTGGCTTGCAACAGAATCAATCTCAAGAGTCTCCAGAACCAACACACCTGGTGGCCAGCTTAAGACCACACTAGAGTACCATCTAATCACCTCCACCTCCAAGTGACATATCAAAAGAAAAGACTCATCATCCCCAGAGACCCACTAATGCAAATCTTGCTCCATTTGGTCAGCTCTTGCATAGCAGCTCCTCCACTGTAGTCATGCTGATTTTCATAATCAATTAGCCCTTAGGGTCAATTCCTACTATTGATGATGAGCAAACAGCAACCAAGCTAAACTACAACAGGAAGGCACAAATGGTCCACACAAGAGACACACCTAGAGTACTTGGCTCAGGTAACCAGGAAACTGTGCTGCTGAGCCACACAGGATACCTACAACATAAGGCCACTCTACTAAGATCAAGACATTGTATTATCAGTATTATATAGTAGTATTAATAGTTCTACCTGATACGCAGAAACAAAAACAGGGAGGCAGCCAAAATGAGGAGACAAGGAATCATTTTCCAAATGAAAGAACTAAACAAATGAAGATAAGCAATCTATCAGACTCAGGGTTCAAAACACTGGTTATAAGTATGCTCAATGATATCAGTGAGAACTTCAACAGATAGGAAACATAAAAATGAAGACAAAAATTACAAGAAAGAACCAGTCAGAAATGAAGAATACAATAACTGAAATGAAGACTACATCAGAGGGTATCAACAGTAGATTACATGAAGTAGAGGACTGAATCAGCAATTTGGAAGATAAGATAGCAGGTAACACCCAATCAAAAAAGCAAGAAGCAAAAAGAATCCAAACAATGTGGATAGTTTAAGGGTCCTCTAATGCAATATCAAGCCTACCA
This sequence comes from Lyroderma lyra, assembly GCA_004026885.1. Lineage (NCBI taxonomy): Eukaryota > Metazoa > Chordata > Mammalia > Chiroptera > Megadermatidae > Lyroderma > Lyroderma lyra. Next base: position 96,357 of record PVJL010006146.1, read on the forward strand.
ACACTCACATCAGAGAGCAAGGAGTTGAAAACCTATTTGAAGCAATAATCACAGAAAATTTCTCTAACCAGGTGAAAGAAATAAACATACAAGCCCAGGTAGTTCAGGGAGTCCCAAACAAAATTCACCCAAAGAGGCCCACACCAAGACACATTACAATTAAAATTCCAAAGATTGGGAGGAAGACAAGATGGCGACTGGAGAGGAGGTTCCTAAAGCCTCTCCCAGAAAACACAATTGAACGGCCATCCAGGAGCCAAGAAAGAGGACCCTGAGTGACAAACCGGCTGTTGAGAAATCCACAAATCGCAAGTAAACACCTGAAGGCTGGCGAGAAGGGGGCGAGTCGGGGAGAGGGAAGGGAGCAGAGACGGACCACG